>JADDOH010002887.1:0-83070 GCA_016648135.1 Agrypnia vestita
CAACAAAAAGGTTCCCTATGTCTTTGGAAGGATTTCCATGCGTGAATGCTGTAAAACCTTGATAGAAAACGTTAACTTCTATTTCGTCCTCTGTAAGAAAGACAGGGCCAGAATAAATATAATAATCATTCACTCATATGGAATAGCTGGGATATTATAAATATGTTACTAACACTCTAACATTGTCCAAAGTAAATGTTGCAAGATGCAGAATCGTGGGACGCCATTCTGAAAAGGCATAATGAGATTGCACAATAATTTGTAACATCGCTGACTATGCCCGCAAAGGAGGCTAATGTCGTCATCAATTTGTACCAAAAGAGTACGTGATTCTTCAAACACCGGCCTAAAAGAAAGGCGCCTCAAGACAACACCCATCATCAGAAACTCGTACCAAAATAGTACGTACATCTCAATCATAAGCCTAAAAGAGAGGCGTCACAGGATCACATCTCGTAAAGAAGAGATAGAGTCTCGGGATGCAGTAAGTTCCGGAGGAACAAGGGGGGCCGTTTAGTCACTTAGGAAGTCGGCCACCGGGTTTAGGCGGGCGCGGAGTCTCAACCCCTCTCAGCAGAGATGCTGAGGGTTTAAAAAACCAAAACTTAGCATTCAAAGAAACTATTATTTCATATAAACTCACGGGCTGTTGTAGAATCCTTTCGAACAAACCATCCCCGAGACCTTATCTATTTATTCATAAAGAAGTTTCACTTCAAAAATGTGGTATTTCGTAGATAGCAAATATATGTATTATTTTCCCACGGAATTAATATGAACAGGTTCATACACGTCTGAGACGACACCATTCAAGGTAAGAATATGTTAATATAAAGTGTTTAAAATTATTAATTTCAGTGTTTTTTAATATGTGAATTTCTCCTCTTTATGCCGTTCGATTGATTTTATTGGGTTGTTTCCAAACGGATATGTTTTATTTCTAATACACGAATTCTTCTGGTGAACGTATTTTATTGTAACATAAATGTATAGATTATTAGGTTCGTTAGATGTTTTTATTACGTAATATTATGCAATTGTTTCCACACTGCTCCTATAAAGAATTTGAAGTTATTACGATACACAACGGGGTCCTTCATCCATTAGACGAATCATGTGCCAATTCAACGACGTATTACGAATAGTATATATTGTATTTATCGAGATTTAGTCGCATTTATTATTTCTAGTGAGGTTTTAAGTATTGGTTCCAGGCGCCATTATGAGGCGGAAATAGTTCATATTCATAGCTCGACTGCAATAGGTATTTTTGTCGCGTAAGAGGTAGCACTTTTAGGAATATAACTGTGTTTTATGTTTCGTCCCTGACGGACAGGATGGTATAGCTGTGGCTATTTAGGTAATATACTTAGTAAATGCAAAGGGCATTAGGTATTTTCAATATAGTATGCGAACCCAAGATGTTAGAAATATTTTTAGTTAATATTGCATTCAAAAGCGCAATTTTCACAGAATAATTATTTCCAGTTAATAATATATATTTTAGTTAAATGTATAGTTAGCACAGGCAGAGTATTAATATTGTATAGAATACATTATTTATAATATTTCAAGAAGGTATAATATTTTATTCCGCGATCCTTTTATAGTTACAGCGTATCTGTCGACCTCAGCCGTTGCCACCCGAGCCATACAACTATTTTCACTAACATCATACGGCAAATGACTTTATTCATTGCAATGAAATATATTATTTAATATTATTTTCCACGACGTATTTTTGACGGGTCACCCCATAGGATTCATCACATTGTTAGCCGCGGCCAGGAGTGGGCAAATTAATTGAATATAATAGCTAAAATTAAATATCAACTCGCGGCGATTAAGCAACGGCCTTTTAAATAAATTATTAATACAAAATTCATCGTTAATACTTTAGGAAGACCCTCTATCTATCTGGGTCATCACAATCTGTAAGTCTCATTTTATTAATTGACAACCAAATATTTTTCGTGGATTTTATTTTTCTGTTTGTCTTTCTAATTGATTAATTGATTTGGTTTCAATTATTTTACATTCAACAGCTTGTATTTATATGAAAAATATTGAAAAGAGTTGCTATATAATTTTAAGAATTAATAAAGGTTTTTCGTATTTCTTTATGATTCTAAGAAACAATTCTGTTCAAACTACTAATATCAGGTAATACATGTAAAGAAGAGGATAGATTTACAATTTGATTTAAATGTGATATTCTTGGTAACAAATTATGTTTGTGCACCAATGATAATTTTCAAATATACTTTTACCCCTGAAACAATAAACTTTCGCTTACAATATTTTACCATGTTTCAATAAACTGTCAAGTCATAAAAACAATAGTGCTGTAAAAATAGATCTCAAATCATGTAATTATCACAAAAACTGTTTGTTTTTCATGATGCTCAATTTTTATGTATTATTATCATTTTTAAATATTACCATTTTCTTCGTATAGTTGAATGAAAGTTTATTTATTGATCGCAGGGAATTACTCAACCTCACTGGATTAATCCTAAAAAAATGAAATTGAAATATAATTTTCTATAAATTATAAAAAGAATGCTCTGATACTGTCCTCACCAAACATTTTCGTAATCTGCATCAACAAATTATGCAATTCAAGGAGTGTTTTTGCATATTTTGTATGCAATTGTAGGCTAGACCTTAAGGCTTGTTGTTTTATTAATTTAATCGAGATTCAATAATAATTTAGCATCATACAATAATAGCTCGTATTAATATTTTTAATGAATTATCTAAATCTCATAAATCGATGAAATATCATAAATCTAAAATACAAATAGTGAAAGAATGCGATTTTCATAAAAAAAATATTTGGTTTCAAAAAATGACCCATCATCATTAATTTCATCATTTCGAGAACAAATTTTAATCTATATATGTATGTATGTATTGGTACTACTCGTAGTTTATCTTTAGAATTTTGAAGCACGTTGATTTTCTTTTGTTACAAAGGAACATTTCGTCAATGAATAAAATTTTCAAATAAATATCAGCAACCCATATTATTATATTAATTAATATAAACTAGCTGTAACCCTTCAAAAATGTTGGTTCTTTTACATATCGGTTCATAAGCAATAAGTATTTATTTAATTTTTTAAAAATTCGATAAAAATAAATTCGAAAAAAAATTTTTTTGAAAAAACATTTTTCGTAAAAAAAATAATTTCGAAAAAAAATTTACTCTAAAGACATTACGCGAAATTACGAGACAGATGGACGGACGGATAGACAGACAACGATATTATTATAATTGGGATTGATCAGTTTTTAGCCTTTAATAATTCTGACTGGTGTTCAGGCTTATTTGTCTATATGTGGCAATTAATGCTAGAAGTGCCTATGATTTTGGCCAAAATGAGATTAGATATCAAAAAGTACTCCTGAATGACCATTATCGTAGGAGGCTTGTTCATACCTTAATATTTTCTGTAACCGGATGATCATGATTTATATTTTGAAAGTTATTTGTTTATGGGAAACAATCAATCCTTTCTCCTGAAAAATTCCCATTTTTAACATAGCATTAACATAAAATTTTAACATAGACATTTCTAGCATTATTCTATCTTATATCTTATTCACCTACTACTTTTCTAAACTGATGTCTATCTAGGCACCTCAGAATATCTCGTTCCTCCGAGCTCGGTCCACTTCCGTAACCAGGACAGCTTCGTTCTACCCATTTATTTTTGTATTATCTTATTTTCTTTTTTCCGTTTGATATCTTTTTTGCAGGACGATATACATTAATTCTCGTTCTTTGTGAAAGTTTTTGAGTACTCTATTGTTGCCGTTGTATTGTTGAACATTCTTCTAGACATGAGACACCAATTGTAAAGCTGACTAACAAAATGTTATCAATCGTGTGGCATTATCCCGTAATCTGTAGCACATTAGCTACAGATCTATTGATATCGTATGCAGAAGAATATTAACTTATTAATATTATTTTATTTGAAACAATACATAATACAGCATTATAACTGACCGTATTCAAAATATTTTTCGGGTATTGCTGCCTTTGCTTTTATATCTTAAACTAAATATAGTGTAGTGTAATAAAAATACAATAAATTGAGAAAATTAAAGTGCCGACAGTCGTCGTTGAAATTTTGTGTAAATCTGAAAAACATTTTAATTTTTATGAAATGTTAACTTTGCATTTAATTGATAACATGTGGTTCAAACCCGGGATTTAAACATAGTTATAATTAAGATTAGATGGAGAAATTTATTTCTGACATTAGGATGGTATGATATCCGGAGGTTGAACGAATAGAATAATTATTTATGCCGAAAATAGAACATTATATATTACTAAATATTTTTGTCAGTATCAGCAGTTAGCAATATAATGTAATACAAATTCATGTCAGCGTAGAGTGCGGGGTAGAAAAAGGGATGGTTGTAGCATGTGAAGATCTTAAAAGTAACAAATTTCGGAAGAAACGCTTTATAAATTTATTATTATCTTAATACAATATCTACATTTATACACAAACTATAGAATTTATGTCTTAAAAGTATAAATGTATGTTATCTTAATACAATATCTATATTTATAAAATAACTCTATTTTAATTTATACAATAACAATAAGATTTTTGTCTTCAAAGTATACATTTATGTAACGTTTATGAAAAAAAAAATATTAACTACTTGTTATCAATTTTACGTATACAGCAGCATCTATATATCTGAAAACGAATACAGCTTGCTTTAAAAATGTTCAGTTATAAAATAGAAAGAAAGAACGTCCATTAATTTGAAATGAGGGTACCTACCCTTATATTCATTACATTTTTGTAGTATTACTCGACTAAAATAATGCTAACAAATGCTTGGCTTAGTTCGAAACACTTCCTCTGCTCGCTCGTTATAATTATGGGCCCTTGTGCCGTTAAAAATTTTTAGGTACTTTCTTACACGAGCTGGTTCGTAATTTCGGCACAAATATTTCAATTTTACTGCGGTTCTTCTAATAGAAAATCTCAGGTGCAGAACCAGCAATCTAAATAAATAATAGCGTATAAATTTTTAGTGCCATCTTCGTGCTATACATGGTTTCAACACGAGTTAACAATGGTTCGCTCCACAAAGAAACAATAGCAGATCTCCAGCGTACCACATTTAGCGGCAAATAGTGAAGTAGTCTTCAATATAGAAGGAAAACGTTCACGCAAATAGTCCATCAAAGAGGCAACAATAGTTTGAATCATACATTCTTGGGTCATTCTCTTTTTTATTGTAGTTAAATTGTCCCTGTCCATTTTCGGACGTAAGTGGTATTAAAAAAATTTAATTTTTGTTTTGTTTAATAATATAGGTTTGATGAAACCTTCTCACAATAATACTATCTCAAAAGTTTTAGAAACTGTAAAGAAATGAGGTTTTAATTTTATTTAATAAATAATTTTATAAAAACTTTTATGTTGTGACAGAGCAGTTTTGTTCCAAACAAGATAATAAAAAAGAGAATGACCAACCTACATCACGATCTGCGAAATACTGGACACACTTGAAAAATTGACCAAGTCAAATTTTTGCAAATTTTAGTTTTTTTGACCTGTTAGTTGTTTGTGCTAGAAAATATATTTTACCAAAAAAAATAAAAAACTACTTCTAGAAAAATTTTCGCAAAATGAAAGTTTGTACCTATATTGATCAGGTTATCCTATGAACATAAGCAATTTGAAAAAATGACCTGATCACATACGGAATCATATAACTTCCGAAAAACCTAAAGAATGTGTATTATTGGATAAATATTCATCTATAACAAAAATATTCATATGCACAATAATGAAGCTATGAGTTTGGAATATTTTGAGTTTATCCAAATTTTTCAGAACAGTACTGGATTTTTGTCACAAGAGACATCATTAATCAATCAATATATTATAAATGTCTCACAGAGACGAAATTATATTTTTATGAGAAAGTAGGTATGGAAGTCTTTGCGTGTTAAAATTTTATTACATTGTGTGTAAAGTGATCAGCGTGAAGCAACACCCAAAGACTTCCATTCCCTCTTTCCCATAAAAATATAATTTCGTCTCTGTGAGACATCTGTAATATATTGAGTGCTATGAGTTTTTATATCGACACAGAAAGTTCAATCTCAATTGGCCAGTATACAATCGATAGTTATGGAGAAAAACCAAACCCACAAACTCTAATAGCAAAGAGTCTCATTATATGTTAGGATGTGATGACTGAAATTAAATCCACTCAAACAATAATGGTTCACATTGTTAACTATGAATGTCTGAATAGCTTGAACAAATAAATTATAAAAATTAATAAAATATCATTTAAGTTTTTACGTTTAAAAACAGCATTATTTTCCGATACATCTAACATTAATATTAATATCACAAGGCTTCAAGTTCCCAAACATGATTATCTCATATTTATAATCCGCATTAAATTTACGATCCTAATTTTTAGATTTCGTGAATCAAACAAGAGACATTTACTTTTCCGTCAGAAATAATTCACAATTATAAATTTGTAACACGAATAAATAAATAACTAAACTGATGTGATACTAAAATGTTTTCCTTTGTCTTACTGTACTCGTACCTATTATAAGACCGGAAACGCTTATTCTTGAAATTAAATACAAACACATTTATAGAGAAACTCGGTTACAACTATCTTAGACATTACACAAGCAGACTAACATCTCATTTATATGTGTATAATTAATCTCTTGACATATGTTGCTTCTCTAGCTTGTACACGAAATATTAAGGCGGCTTGGGGCGTTTGAGATATTGATCTACGGAAAGATAATCTGGGTGAACAGAGTACAGAAGGAGAATGTCATTGTTTGGATGCGCTAAGAAAATAAAATAATTTAACGTTTTAAAATCCTTAAATAACATCCATTAATACATACCAAATCTAATCATTTTAGGCAGAGTTTCTCTATCAAACGGGATCCTGAAAGAAGAAGACAATGGTTCTGACAAAAATAGTTCACATTTTTCGGAAGGCTTTGAAGTCACAATGCTCAAAATGATACATGACACCAACAGATGAAAGACAAATTACATCAATCTTGCTGAAAAATCTTTCAAATAATATACAACAAAATGAGCTGTTTGGTGGACAATGGTACTTCTTCATGAAATATTATCCGAATGGGTACAATATTCTCTAGGTAACTAACTCCCAATCTTCAAAATCCATACTTCGGCATTAATACTGAGAGATCTGAATCTTTTGGATAATTTTGGTTTATTATAGGGTTAAAGTTTTTAAATTAATAACCAGCCGCAACTTTCTATGTGTTTTTAATAAAATATGTTGTGTTTTAGTTAAAAGGAAAAAACTTTCACGATAATTTTAGGTAGGTACATCCATTAGTACAAAGCTACGTATGGAATAAATTTTTTTCATATTCCGATCGCGGTATTTTTTTAATGCTAATCATATAAAACACTGCCAATGGTGTAGCAGTTTCATTATTAGAAAATCCGTCTTATTCTTCAAATAGCAAGATTATTAGAACAGTCTTGCAATTGATACGAGAGTCTTGCAATTATCCGTAAACTTAACACAACGAAACAATGGGCGTATTACGCACTGTACCCACACTAACTCAACTGCAAGTTTATATGAAAATACCTATACCTCAGCACAAAATAGACTGGATATATTTTATGTCCGTATTTCTATGAGAAACGTCAGGACATCTGTCAAATGACAATATTTTTATCATTGTGACAAAAATATTGGCTTTAATTTAATACAAGAACTCTTTGGGTAAAGAGATTTATGAATGTACATAACAAAACTGATATCACTAATTTTTCAAATAACAATTGCACTAATTTTATAAAGTATTCATAAAACACAAGCAGGTACTTCAGCCAAAACTAAATACGAAATATGTTGACATCCGTGTCACTTCAACATCAAATAAACACGTCTTTCTTTCGAACACGGACATTATAAAGGTTTAACACTACAATCCATGTATGTGTTATGAAATATCGATGCATGTATTTTGAGTTAAAATTATTTATAGGCCATTACTGTATATTACTTTTCAAGTAATATTGCACCATAGTCTACGTAAACATATAAACGTAAGATCCTTCCCAGAACCTTTTTAATATTCGTTGTTTTATTTTACTATTTAATGTTTCAAGCTGTTTTTCTTTCTCTTTTCTTTTTCATTTCATTTTTCATTTTGTTGTTCTATGATTTTAGTATGTAAGAGTTTTTTGTGTGTAAAGCGTGAGGTGAAATTTTCACAAAAATGGCGCTATATAAATAATCCAATATTATTATTATTATGCAATGTCTGCTTCTCATCTTGGCTTAAACGCTCGTGCGCCGCGTGCTATAAAGTTAGCCACTGCCCAAGCATTTTTTGTGAAATATTCGCGCGACTTGCGACCTACGCGCAGCTGTAATAAAAATAATTATATCTCTAAAATTAGTCATCCTATTTAGGAAAAATTAAAAGCATTATCAAAATATAAGATTTTTTATAATTTACAAAAGTTTTAATTGTAATTATTCACATTTTATGTAATTACACATTAAAGTTAAAGAATAAAATCATGAAAATATTAAATTTAAACATTTTTTCGTAGGTCAAATTTTAAAACATTTTTCTATGCATAGGCCCAATTTACATATTGGGCATTAAAAAAAAGATCTTACCTTCTATTATTATTTGAGCATACGAGAAACCGTAGCTTGCTCTTATGTTTTTCCGGCCAATCTTCCAAATGTTTCATTTTTAATCGCACATTGGAGGTCATTTCTGTATCAGAATCGCTGTCCATATAAATTTCCTCAACGTTATCTGTTTTTTTACTTATCTCCTAACTGTGAGTACCGAAAAAATAAAGACAATTAAAAAACAGAAAAAATATATGGTGACAAGTATTTTATTTTATGTACTTACAATAAAATTAAAATTATCCCAAGAACAACAATCCAGTTCAGAAGCTGACGAAAAAGTGACAGATTGTGTGTTTTACTAGGACCGTAATAAAACAGCTATGTTTTATTACGGCCCGCCTAATAAAACACAACGCATATCCCAAGTGTCAATCTTATAACGCAGGTACAAACACTAATATTACGCATCACGACAAAAATATTTATCGGAAACGAAGATAAAATTGTGGATCTGTATTTCAAATACATTGTTTACGTAAGCTTGTATTCATATTTTGAATACTATTGTCATAAATCAGTGTAATCCGATAGCGAAATGCACCATGATCACCGGTCTCGTACGGGACCGTTGGGTGTTGAACGACACAAATCCGCGGTCCCGTACGGGACCACTGGGCGTCTAAATATTAATGTCAAATCTGAAGATAGAGAGAAAGAGAGAAGATAAAGCGTCTAAAGGTGTCCAAAGGTTAATGTAAAATCTGAAGATAAGCATAATTTGTGCGACGTAAATGAGAGTTGAAGAAAAATTCATGTCGTCGTAAGTATAATAAGTATAAGCATCTCAAATCTAAAATTATTGTCTACGATAGACGATAGACGAATCCAACAACATGCCATCCACCATGGTAGAGCCTACAAAGGATGAAAAAATGCGCGTCTGAAGCAAAACGCTCCACTAGTGCTACAGCGCATACTTTGATGTCGCGGATGTGTCGTCCACGTATTAACGTTACTCTTGCGGCCACATCCCCGAATAAACCTGCAATTTGATATTAAGACAGCACTTTTTTCCATTATAAACATTCTACGTCGAAAGTTAAAAACCACAAAATATGGAAATGGATGACAGGTGCAAATGTATTTAACCATTGCGATTACTTTGTCGCATCCGCGAGCGCATTCATACTTAAAACAGTGAGATATATGAATTTGTGCGACCAAATAATCGCTTCGGTATTATTTATTCTCTATGAATTGTACGAGTTCTACCTAGGCACATTTCTAACTTAATTAACAATAGATTTCATTTCATACATTTTAGGTGAGGCATTTTTATATAGTGTTACAGCAATTATGAAAAATATTTATTTGGAGAGGTTGTAGAACAGACCGGGCAAAAAATATTGAAAATGGCAAGGCTTTAAATCCGAGTGGTGAATTTTCGCACGGACACTAAACGAAGCCTGCTGGATGGGGGGCATGATGAGATGGGAGTATGGAGAGGAAGGAAAAATAATGGAGGGAGCTGGGGATGGGTGAGGTGTGAAAGAAAAGTTTGATGAATATTTTCATGTTACGATGAATATGTGCTATTACTTTACAGTGTATTTTTAAATGTTATAACTGTTAACTTAAATATCTCAACAACACTTTCATATGAATCAGAAATTCTAAATCCGTAAATGTCTCTCCAGTAACAGTAAAACGAAACAAATGTTTATCTTACTTTTTAAAATAGGTTGTAGTTATCTATGGTTACGTCTGTGCGTACTTGTTGACTCTCGGTATCAAATCGAATGAAATGTTAACAGTTTTGAGTTTTTGTTTTATCTACCAATCCCAGGCTGATGTCTTATTTTTAGCTCAAAATCGAAATCTCAACACATGTATGACTACATGGTACTGATATTTATCTGAACTAAATCTTTGATATTTATCTCATCTCTTGGACATCCAGGGGGGTTAAAAGCATTTCTAAAATATTGTCAAGAGTTTCAAAATCATGTAAAACCTCATACATATTTTTGAGTAATTATATGACTGCACGAAGATCTATAATAGTTAACTCGTAAACGCCAAAAAAATTATGTACTCGAACGATTATAAATAGCGTGGAAGCGCGCACGGCGATACAGTTTTATTTTGACAAAAATCATAGAAAGAGAAAACAGACAGCGATGGGCAATTTCAGTATCGTGCTGTGCGAGAAGTTTTCGATACTAATCAGAACCGCAGAAACGACGTGAATCAGAATTTCGACAGACAAGTGGAACATTCTCGAGTAACATTCACAGTATAGCGCTCCAGGTAAATTCGTGTCCAGTGACTTTTTGTGATTAATGAAACGTTAATTGATTTCAAGTGTTACATTTTGTAGCAGCGATCCCGTGATAACATAAAGTTGAATTCCACATTCCACTATAGTGATTTTTCCGTTATGGCGGAATATAAAAATTTCGTTAAAAAATTATTTTCGCTTTCCCAAACAAAATTACTTTACGACAGAATTAACAGCACCCCGTTCGTATTTAGAGGTTATCATCCCGTGTGATTCGCACTATAAGTGTGTATTTCGATTTTGGACATCCAATTTCAAGCTCCGTCGGAAACGCCGCAATTGTTTTTACAGCCGTCAGAGCGATTTTTAAGTCATCCTCGATGAGTGATCGGTATTTCATGGGTCTTCACAGAGGTGAGTTCACATTCGATGCGTGCTTTTGTAGATTTATAATCATAAAAAAATATTTGAAATGGACAAATTTTGAAAACGACTACAGTAAAGTATCATGTCAACATTACCATCATCAGACGTTTCCTAATTATTCCTTTCCACCAATGAATGAAAGCCTCCACAAACGCTTCCTTCTCTCTATCCATAGATATTCGCTGTTAAATATGTCGTCAGTCCAGCTGGTTAAAGGATGACCTGTCGACCTCTTAATTCCCTTCAGGTATCATTGGATGACAGTTTCTTCCGGCTTGCTCATTTTCACACAAGTTTTTTCTTGCCTTTTTAGCGTTACTTGTGTTTTTTGATCTCATTTTAGTTTTAAGTTCGATGTTCGCAACCATACGTGAGAATTGGAATTATGTACAGATTAAACTTTTTATCAGTAGAAGACGCTTTACATATAAAGAACATTCTATTTTAAATGAGACTCTATCAGAATACTAATTACAAATAATATATAAAAAACACTACACTTCAACCTACTCTAGCAACGTGGATATATTTAATGTATCAATGCAATGCGATAATGTACGATCAGGCATGTGCAATGTAAGTGGCGAAAAAGCAAACAAAATAAAATTGGTAACAATTATTGATACAGAGTAACATGATTAAATTATAATATATTTTATTAACAGATTAATGGCCGCATTCTGAACTAAGCAATATTGCCATTTCTATATCTTGAGAGTTATTGTATAACATTGTAATACGGCCAATTTTATCATTTTAAGTTTGACAAGTTTGAAATTAATGAATTCAATCAATTAGAAAGTTCATTATTCATAATCGTGAATAACTAAACGTTTGTTTACATTTCAGAGCATTCTGATTGATTGATTTCATTCATTTAAAACCTGTCAAACTTAAAACGTCAAAATTGGTGGCATTACAATGTTATACATAACTGTCAAGATACAAAAATAGCAATATTGCTTAGTTAGGAATAAGACCGAAAATAAATATACCTATTTAAATAAAATTGTGCATTTTTCAATTTATAATGAATGTATCAAGTATATCGAAATAATTTCGAAAGTCCTTTGTGAATAGCGTATCCTCATAATATAAATTGATTAAATAATAAACCTGTTTTGGCTATTAGTAGATATATTTCTCTAATATCGAACCATTTGGGTCTGTTGTAACCTGAACTTAAGCATATTAGAATTGTTTTGACTTCAATTAATTATTACGAGTGTATCAGCCTTATCTGCATACGGAATAGAATACGGCGCGAGCCCATTATGTTTCCTCCTCGAAAGCCTTAAGGAATTAGCCTTAAACGGCGCGGCGTTTTGTCTCCGTGACCATTACGGCGACTGTAATAAGGCGACCATTCGGACCGCATGTCCCAAAGTGGTTTGTAAGTCGCGAGACGTGCCTTCCGGAGCGTGTTCAACGAGTACACTGGATCGTGAGCATTAAGCAGATTAGACAACTTTAACATCGCATGGGGGTGGATACACCACCTGACGCTGCCGTTCGCCTGATTGGGCTAATGAACTGCGTTAGCGAAGTTTTAAGCCGGTTGTTGACTTTACTGTCCCCTAATTGTTACCTGTGTATTCATTTAAGCCAAATCTACACACTAAGCTCTCGTTTAAACACTTATGAACTCTGTGCTTAACCGCTTATTAAATTGCCGAAATTGCCGAATTTCTGTTCTCTAAAATTTCCTTTCTTCGCCAGCTTCTGTTTGGTTGATACATAATTATCCGCGTTTTTTTTTTGAAAAAGTTTGTAAAGCTGTTTTTCGCGATCTCAACGACCTTTTCCGGGAAACAACGATTAGCCAAGAGGGTTGTGTTCGCTTTAAAGCTGCTGATACATGGACAAGTCAGGAACCGGTCAATATTTTGCTAAAGACGATCAGATCCTTCTAGTGGACGTGGTCGAAAGACGCTAGGATACTGGATACTGTTCACCCGCGTAATCCACTGCCTTTCAAGTAAATGGGAAGCAGTAATTGATGTTGACGCTGATATTTATACATATTTTCTTTTAGGTTTTTTATCATTTTTGGCTATAATACAATTTTTTAAATATTCTCTCTTTTTGCAAAAAGTTGACCTATCATTACAGTAACTTACTTATATATATTATGAAAAATTCAGATGCTTCAATACAACTCAAATTAATTTATAAAAACCTACTAAAGAAAAACAATTTTAAATTTTTACAATGTTTTTAATATTTTATTCGACTTCCATTGAAGCTTAGTAGTTTTTTGGCATTAATATAAGTAGGTTAGTGTAATTGTAACAATTTTTTGATAACAATAAGTCATAAATATTGAGAAAAAAATGCAAACTTTGATACTGCATAATTCCGTAGATATTGATATTAGGTCATAGTTACTTGAACATCATTATCAAGACAGGAATTTACCTGTAAAGTGATCAACGTATACTGATAGTATCCTATACTAAAAGTGAATTCCTTCCACAGAGTATAACATTGTACAGAGATAAACTAAACCCTTTATTTATGGGGGGATTGGTCACAGCGGAATAATGTCTACTCTAGCGTTTATTTAAAAGACATTTTTACTAAAGTTTAATTATTTATTCTAGCATTATTAAATCTCATAGTAAACAAAAAAAATTACAACAGATGTTTTTTATATATATTTTTTAAATTTCGTTCTAGAAGAAGATTATAATAAAGCGCGACTTGTTTACTAAAGATACTAATATATTTTTTAAGAATATTATGTTTGATCTTTTTTTTTTATTTAATATAATTTTTTTGAACAAGTATTAATCAAACGCTGCATACAAAAATTAACTTTTTTGACAACTGCTTGGAATATCATGCATTATTTAATGTAACTACAATAAATAGCAAAGTGTATGTAATCCGTTTAGGAGTAGGTGTCGTATGCGTCAATTGATCGACTGCATTATTTCCGTCTCATTGTCATTGATATATTGCTACAAAAGGCAGTGACGTACGATATTTTGCGATATAAATGTATATAATTTATAATATATGATCTACACTGGGTGAGCTGCAAGTGAATATCAAAATGATTGACGATGTTATACTGACTCATCAGTAAGGTCAATTCAGACGTGGTAGGTCTATAATAGTCAGTGGTAAGCCGCTCTTTAGTAAGATAATGACGGTTTTTTTATGGGAATAATATCAATGTAATATGTCGCATGTAATAAAGTAATTAAAAATAGAAACAATGAAATTTTGAATAAATTCCTGACCGGTCAAGGAGATCTGCAAACCTATTTTAAACCAAATTTTATAATACCAATCTAAATAATTTCTCTTGGATACCTAGAATGATAAATTACATCAATGTATCATCCAGTAACCGTAATTTATATATATTATTCATGACTCATTTTCGGTTAAGTGCGAAATTTTAATATACATAGTTAACAGCATATCGAACGTGTAATACACGCTTTTCATAAATAAAATAATCAAAAAAAATAAACAAGGTAAATAAAAATAAAAAATTACATATTTTAATTAAATAACTTTGTATAAACCACTTAAATAATGACTACGTCTACGGTTTCGATACCACCCTATCTTCATCAGTCCTGATGAAGATACGACCCCCCGACGTTCCGAATTTATATTATTTTCAGCTTTATTTTCTGATAGCCGCTCCTTATTTGTTTATCATTTTAAGTTCTAAGCTTGGATTATATCCAGCAATAATATAGGCGACCGCACGGTGCTCGAAGTACTCATACCTACAGACTATTATTTATTTATTATTATTATCAACGCCCTAGTGGGCTTTTACTGTATTATATAAAGAATTTTATATACCTATACCTGATATAAAAAATTTATTTAAATAAATAATTATGATATTAAACACAATTTATAATAATAAACCAAAGAAGTAACAAAATATATTTTAAGAATAAAGAAGTAAAAAAATTTAACAGTTTAAAAAAAGAAATTAACAATCATAAAAATACTTTAACAAAAATAATGATAAAATAAAATAAAGAATAGTATGAAAAAAACAAATTCAGAACGGTACTAATTCAAGGAGAAAAAAATGAGTCAATTAAACTATAATCGATTCCACTGGCATATTCCAAGTCTAAATAATTCTTTAGTTCGGGTATGCTCCTACAAGTGAAGGATTATGTAAAGTATCTACCGAATCTCACAAAGCGAGCATTACCTCCGTATCTCTTCGTAATCTTAACTTAGACATCGATTAAAGCTAATCTTGGAATTAGCGGCTAGACGGCTTTAACTACAACTAAGATACAATGCATGCTGGTGCAGTATTTCTATTAATCTAATTCTTGTATCTACATGACGATAGAATTGCACCAAAATGTAAGTGAATATAATGGATTTTTTGTGTTTTAATCAATTTTTAATTCGATTTGTCAACCGTGCGGGTGGCTTGGACACGCGCGCTGTCACCATCCATTATTCTCAAATTAAAAGCATCATTAAATCGGGGGAAAAACATAAACTACATCTGTTACCTCTACGTGAGTTTAATTATAATTTTATATTTTATTAATACGTACTAATAATAAGTTTCGAGAAAATCAGAATCTCTCATCGACAGATGAAGTATTAAATTGACTACATTTAAATATATAAAAATAAATTTACATGGATTAGGGGGAAATACAAATAAGTAATTGATAAGGTAAGGAAAAAATAGTTGGATTTACTGGTGTAAAGGTAGTTGTAGCAGGAATATTGAGAAATGAAGAGTTAGTAAAAATAATAATATTGTTAACCCAATGAACATGTCACATCTATCAAATTTTTGGAAGTTACACAACTTGTTTCGTATGCGAGTTGTATTTTTATTACCGCCACCTGCAGTCCAAAGCTTTTCTATTCCCATAATCCAATACATACATAATATATTTTTCAAAATAGTATACAAAAAGTCCAATCGTATTGTCATAAATTTGATAATTGGAACTACTTCATGAATATTTGTTATACGAGTATTGAATTATTTAATTTTTCAATTCAGTGCTTTCACATAAACAATTATATGCAGAGAACATCATAGTGTAAGCTTAACTTGATGTACACAGTTTGCTCTCGCGCTTAATACCCACTCAATTTTAAGCCTCTTTTTTTAATCTTTTGGTTCATTACGATCGTTTTTCAAAATTAAAACGTCGAAGTATTTCTTTCAACATTTTCAGTGGATTTCAAAAAGTATTTATTTTGTTTACTTTATAGTATTTAATTAAAATGGAAAAAGATTCAGTTCGGTAATAGTTCAGAAAAGCAATTAAACGCCATTCTCCGACGGGTTCTAAACACTAACAATTAAATAAATTCTATTAGCATAATAACTTAAAATTAAGAGATATTGTGCATCTTTTTAATGTTTTATGCAATAATTATGCAATGACAAACAAATTTATAAATATTTTCTACAATAAACACAAAAAGATTATGTGGTGAAAATGATGAAGGGACCGTTAGCCCCGAAACATGTTGGTATTATTATTATAATATGTACATAATATTATTAAAATATTTCATAATTTTCAATTGAATAGAACTTAAAATCAATCTGTAAATATTTTTTGTGGACAGGTGCGTGCATTGTATACTGGTGGATTACATAAAAAGAATAGGAAATATTGCAAATGAAAGATGCGCTTATGCGGAGGAGTTTCAACAATGCTCGCTCACCGACAATTTCTAATGATCTACTTCCTCGATAGTTTCATTCGTACGGAAAATTATTATTAAACCTTTTGCAAATACGTATCTCAAACAATAGGCGTTTTCCACATAATATTTTTATAAATACTGACTTTTTCTGTCGAGCAATGTTTTACTGTGTGAATTATTTTGTTCAATTTTACATACTTAGATAGACTTATAGAATAGATAGATTTATTATAGAACTTATAGAGTAGATAGACTTATAGATAGATAGAATTATAGAAATAGAAGATAGACGGATAGATAGATAACAATACTTAGAAAGACTTATACCATGAAAGCTTTTAATTCTGTAGAAAAATCTTTTTTTTCTAATACGTAGTTTTGACTGCATACATTTGAATAACCGAACATATTTTCAATGGCAACCTCTAATACGTATTCTTGATTCTTACTTTGATAAAATATCTCTACTCGTCTTCTGGTTTGGACCATATATTTATGAATAACACAGACTTGGAAAAAATATATATTCCTGCTCTTCTTCTGATATAGTCAGTATTTTTTACTAAAGCAACTCTAATTATGAAAATGTGATGCTGTTGAAGATTACTTTCTGTGTACCAGAAACTTTCAACGAAAAAACAAATTTCTACAAAAATAAATTAAAATGAGAAAACTTTGAATGCTCTCTTGAATGAATAAAATTTTAGAAAATAACTAGCCGTATACCCGTGAAAGATCACGGGACATAATAAACGCAGGATTTTGATATTTAAAATTCATTAATAAAAAAACATTTATTTTTACGACGCTAATATTATATTCACCTATATGCTTATCTGGATGGAAACTAATAATCTATATTTCACCGGCTTCCTAATGTCCAATCAAGCTGAAATTTTGCACACACGACAATACACGATGATAATACATGAATCAATTCACTTTTTAATCATCATAATTAATTAATCGATAATTAAATAATCTATAATTAATTAAAATAATAAAAGTAAGTTTCATATGGGAAATTACTCAATGAGTTTTCCAAAAAAGATGGCGCTTGTTTCCTACCGATGTAATTGTGTAAAACTAAAAAGAAGAAAAATGAAAGTTTTTTTTAAACCGTGCTTATATTTAAATATAAATACAAAAAATTAAAAAATAATTTTTTTACAGAATTTTTACAAAAGACAAAAATTTTACAGAATTTTTACAAAAGACAAAAAATGCTTGCTTCACTCCCCAAATAAGCGTTGGCGCTTTTCCTCCTTCTTAATCAATATCGTAAGCGCTCGCCTTTTATTTGGTGAGTGAAGCAAAAAAAATGTCCGAAATTTTATTTTTTTCTTTTTAGTGCATTTAAATTTAAGTGTGGTTTTTAAAAACAATATTATTTTCATATACCAAATATTATTTAAATGTATTTTGTTCACTTACATCTAAATCTAAATATAACATATAAGTGTACATAATATAAGTTTCCGCCGATTTTTACCAAAAATTGGGCATCTATTGTGAAAGAACGGAACCTACTGTTTTATTCAAAGTATTTTCCATCGCCTGCCACTACTTTTTCCCATCTCTCTGGCAGCATACAGATATGCTGAAGAATGCTTCATCTTTTGAGCCTATCCACGAATCGACCCAATTTTGGTATCTTCATATGATGTGGAATATTGATGAAACTCAGACAGGCTACGCGTCACCGATCGAAACAAGTAGAAATCAGAAGGAGCAATGTCTGGTGAATACGGCGGGTGGAGTAAAACTTTCAAATTGAGTGTTTCCAAATAGGTTTTGACTGGCGCCGCAACATGTGGACGAGCATTATCATGCAGGAGTATAATTTTGTCGTGTCGGAAGTAGTAATCGGCGCGCTTTTCCTTGAGTGCTCGACTCTCTCAAATTCATCAATTGTGTTCGGTAAACAGCCCCAGTAATGGTTTCGTTCATCTTCGTACTCGTTCAGCCTTCCGCTACGTTCTTTGTCTTCGATGTCAAATTCACCGTTCTTAAACTTTTGATATCACTCACGATGACTTCTCTTACTTAAGGCATATGCTTCTACAAGCAATCGATGCGCCTCAGCTGCAGATTTTTTCAAATTGATGAAGTAAATCAAAAGTTCCCACAAACGACGCTTATTCGGCTCAAAACTCGATATTTTCGCACACAAAAGAATATTTTATACTGATAAAAAAATCACTTATATTTTAAGGTTATGTTGTTGACAGATGTCCAACCTTACGATAATGACATTTTACATCTGACAATTTTAACCATAACTTACTGGTGGCGCCAACTATTATTGTCAAACGGCGGAAACTTATTTGTACACTCATATTATAAAAATGTCAAGACCGTGTAATTGCGACCCTTATGTGTTGCTTGAGCTACGCGTTGATTGCGTGTCGTACTATAATTAATCTAACTAATCATATTCTAGCAAGTTACGGATAGACAGACAGACACCGAAATTATAATATTTAGATTCTTTGACATTATTTAATTATATCGACGATATTCCAGATTTCATATAGATGATTTATATGATTATAAATTGTCATTGATTGAAAGTTTTCTTCCTTTCTTTATTTATCTTTATATATTATTTCTATATTTCTATAATTATATTCATTGATTTATTTTATGAAGTGTAATAAATCATTTTCAATCAGCTTTCACTTCTCGCAATTCGGGGTTGATTGATATCTTGATACCCCTGTCTGTCTCTTGCGACCACTTTCGTCTCTGTCAAATTTATTTATATTCATTAAAAATCAATATGTTTCCAAACGGGTCAAACACATCTAGTTATATTTAGACTTTCTGTAGCCGCAATAAAAATATTTTTTCGCTCTTTACAAAAATTTTGTCCGAACTTTATAAATCAAGAGTGCCGAATCTGTCTGCAGATTTTCAATATCACTTACCGAGAGGGGAAGAAAGTTTTATACAAAAAAATAACAATTTACTGGCATCACTGATATGGAGAATTTCCCCCTTCGGATCGTTCTGAATCTTTGTTCACAACCTTTACAAATATTTTGATATGAAAAGGAGATAAAAAAATCGTCCCGTCCAGCATGGCCGGGTGTGTCACTTTTTTTTACCTGTTTATTACGACTGCTCCTTGCTCACCTGTCCCATTCACGTTGGAAGCAGCAGAATGGAGCACATCCTGCCTGAAGACCCGTGAGCGTTGCTATTACTTTCAGGTCGGTACACTCGCGACCATTGTATCTCATTTTATCTAGCAATAGCTTCAACTCAACTGAAATTCAACGATTTTTCATCTTTCTCCACTGTATTGAATCTTATGAAAGCAGAAGTTCCTCTAAGAAATGTGGTATTTTATTGTACAGAATCAAAAATTATCGTACATTAAAAATAATTTTTTTCTCCATTACCATAGATAAAATACGAAAGTCTCGAAACAATTCAATTCAATTCAATTCAATTTATTTATTTTTTATAAACATTTACATTACAAACACAAAATTTAATTCGTAAATGTTATAATAAATTAGAATTATGTAAGCATATATAAACAAAAGCAAAATTGAAACATAATATAAAAAATCATTCACATCAAAGGTGTAAGAGAATCCTGCTTCGGAATACCCTCTCATATCATATCAAATAGTTCAATCTCGATTGATTTATCAACCGTGATTTTTCAGTTTATCTAAACGCCGGGTGACATTGGCGACACCGGAAGAGAAATTATAAAACGATATTAGTATTTATTTTTTTTTAAATAGAGATGCGAACACGAAATACGTGTCACATCAATATTCTTACTATTTTCAAAGAAAGCTAAACGCTTGTGCTATGAAAATAGGATTAACTTGCTAGTCTGGAGAAAGATCAAGATTAAGATCACGAGGCGAGAGTCCTAACCACAAAACCAACAAGTTACTCGTTTAATTTTATTTTTCTAAATTTAATTTCTTTACTCATATTTCTCTACATTTTTTCCCATCCATATATTTTTATAGTGAAAAGAACCTGCTTCGATGAAATGTGCTGATAGTTTTTTTTTGTATAAATTTGTTACTTTGCAATACCCGAGGATTTGGTCACTCGGAAACTCGAACGTGGAATAGCGTTAAGTTTGGTTAGATTTGGTTAGGTTAGGTTAGGTGAAGGCTGTGAACAACGAATAAGAAGGATTAAAATGGAAAAATTATGATGTAAAATATTTTACCCAAACATCATGTACAAGTTTTTATACACATTTTAATGTTCTCACTTGTAATATCAGCCTATTTTAAAATTCCTTATTGATCAATTCATCTTTTTCAATGTCTTCCCCTGGTTGTCCTTTAGGATTGCTGCCATGTGTGGGTTCGTTGAAGGAGGCATTTGTTGGACACGTCTCAGCGTAGTCGATTCAGTATAGCCACGATATGTGGTTCAGAAAATCATTCAGTCTTACGAGACTTGCAGTTCATGGTACCATCTAATTCTCTATTGTCCATTTTCCTGCATTTTCGGAGTACCTTCCTTCTCCAGTTAAGTTTGCTTCTGCCAGAGTTAAGACCCTCGTTTTGCTACATTATTATACAATCGGTCTTAGAATTGTCGTACATTATTTTTTATCGAAAACAAGCATTTCTTAGCTTGTATTAGTTAACCTTGCTCTTAAATACGTTTTTATTATACTTGATAACTTTAACTTAAAGCTCCATAAACTCAATGACTTGGTTATCTAATTACTTGAAAATAGTTTTATTTTCTGACTTAGTTTAGAATTTAGATTAATAGATGAAAACAATTCTAATAATTCGGGTCACCTTTGGCCCTCGCTAACGACTGGGCAAGTATTATAAAATAAAAGGGCACAGCCCAGAATTTGGGTTTGATTAGAAATACTCCGCTTCTGTTGGCTCCACTTTAATTTGCATACTTTTGTTAAGCCAATAATTGAAATGCAAATTTCTCTATAATTATTTTCCCGTTTTAACATTTAGGCTTAAACATACACAGTGTGGACACATAAACGCTTTTTTTTATTTTCTCCCTGAATGTTAAAATGGACATTCATTTTATTTACATATATCAATTATTGGTTTCAATGTAATATTTTTGATAAATAAATTGACATAATATTGAAACAACCATATTGAATTTAAATAATGTTTATTGTACAACCTCTTATTCTTCAGGGCAGAGTAACTTCATACATTCTTCTGTTCATCATTCTCAGGATGCAATGATATTCAAAAATAATAAATAGTATGAACTCAAGTGCAGGGTCCACTAGTAATCATCTCGAGATGGACAACGAAATACCAATATACATACCAGGTGTTACCCGTAAAGAATGAAGGAACATTGGTTCGCGTCTCTGCTAAGTCCTAGTATATATCGCACCCTCCAATAACGTATGGGCATAATTAAAAACTTTAATATTTTTTCTTTTTCTAATAGAAAGGTTCATTTTTGCCAGTCCTACACGATGGCTCTCACAGAAAGAGAAAAGGAATGTCAAATAAGGGAATACTGTATTTGTGTCCCTTTCACACTTTCTTCTATCACCTCCGTTTCTTTCCGCTAGGCGGGCCGAATTAGTGTTGCGCCAATAACTCAAGATAACTCAAATAATATAATTAATCTTATATAGGCATAAATCAATCTTACAATGAAATAAAGTACATATTTTAATATAAAAAATCAATATTTTAGACTATTCATATAAAAAATTTAGTGTTATATTAAAGAGGCACAAATTCAAGAAATGCCCAAAAAACAGATAGAAAAGGCGTGTAAGAGGGGCCTATCTTTCGACTATTTCAAAATATAATCAAGTCATGTTAAGGCACAATTACCAAAGACTAAGTTAACTAAATTTTGTGGCCAAAGCATAAAAAATCAACATGTTAGGATATATAATGTAAGAAACAATAGTTCGCTGTTTTGTTTTATGGCTTTTCTCAAAAAAAAAGTATTTTTGTAATTGTGCCTATACATTATTGGGGGTGCGATATTTACAGTATCTTTTTGGCGGTCCGCGGAGAGGCAGCGACAGCAACATCGCTATCGTTGCCGCCTTCGGGTTTGCTGGCACGGGGTTCAAACCTCATCTCTGGCCGTTTAATTTGTTTTTTTTTAGCCGTGAATTCAAACGAAATTATGGACGCTACACAAAGTCACGGGGACAGACAGACAGACGTACGGACAGACGGACAGACGAACCAACAATGAAATTATTATATTTAGATAAAATTTAATTTATCAATCAAAAAAATATAATGAAGTATTGGTCGCTCCGAAAACAGTCCACATCTCGAAATCAAATCACAGCAGTCGATACTCAAAGGTTTCCTTGTTTACCCGGTCAACATTGTAAAAATATATATATTGAATGGTAATTAAATTTAAAAAATTTCATAGCAATAATTTAAATATCAACACGAATAATTAATAATACATCATCTCATTGCACAAAACACAAATCAGATGCTTAAATTTATTATGCATAAATTAATTTTGCATACCTATGTATATTGATATGAGCCATTTTTCTTCTATTCTAGTTGCTTATTTATAAGCGATTTGTCAACATTTTTCATTCATTTTATTTTATAAATTTTTTGAAATTATTGCGTTAAAAATATAAATTATTTTTATAACACATAACGTTCAATATGATGTAATATAACGTAATTCAAATCAACTGTATGTAAGAATATATCCAACATTATTTTAAAATAAAACTAACTTTATATAATACTATTTTACTTGCACATGCGTTTAGCTTAGTTTAATAAAATTAAAAATATTGGTGTGACATATTCTGTTTTCGCATTTCTATTAGTTTTTACTCCCTTTATATTAACTCGTGACGTCTGCTTGCTTGCTTGCTTGCCGGCTTACCGGGTGAAAAAACTTTGGATCGATTTTTAACCTTTTTCCCGTGATCCAATCGAGCTGAAACTTGGCAAGTAGACTCGTGACGACGATCAAGAAGATCTATCAAATTTTTGTTAAAAAAAATTAATAATTATACTATAATTTCGGATTTTTAGAAATTTTATTGGTTATTTCAAATTGGAATCATTAGAAAAGTTTACTTACCAGCAACGGCTGCCCGATAAAGTCGCGGATTATTTTCTAAATTTGAATTACTCCGTCGGTATACATAATAGGTACTTCACTACGAATTTCTAAAATCTAAATTGACTGACTTTTTAGAATTTAATCTTCAAAGCATGAAGTTTCTTATCAAAGCTGAAAATATCTGACATTTTAGAAATGTATTAAATTACTGTAAGTTTAGTGTTATGTTATATGTTTTAATTCGTCTTTAATTGTTGTTATATTTTACAAAGAAAGGGAGTACAATAAAAACTTGGTTTTTATGGGTTACTTTATAATGTTTAGGTACTATTTTCGCATATTTTTTCATTTATTTTCTACCATTAAATTCCAGTGAAACTTTTTAAATGTAAACGTAAAATATATTCCATGTTTATTTTATACATTTAAATTATTATATTAATTTACCGTTTTATTTTTTCGTCTAAATAAACATGTGACAATATAGGTACATCACATAATAACATTATCGTTTTCAAACAAAGCGAATTTCCTCGCGCTACTATATCAGTAAATAATTTAAATAAATAATTTTATTACTCTCTGTGACAAATGCCGATGTTCTAAGCATTCGACTGCGCAAACGACGAAATCATTTATTTGACAATTTATTATTCTGTTTCCGAATTGTTAATATACGAGTAATGTATGATTCTCGAATAAACTAATCGAGTGTGACAGATGTAACATTGTATCGCATGTGTATTATAAATATAACTGTGTTGTTAACCTGTATGTATTTCTGCATTTTTTTCTGGAAACGTCTGATACGAATCGCCTTGACTTCGTTTGAGTGTACATTCCCTCACCTGTTGTAACTCTCGAACTATCAAAAGCCAGAGTCGAACTCAAGCAGGTGCACAGCGCGAAACATTTGGGAAATTGCGCTATTTATCACGTTTCGTAAACATGGAAAACTACTTCTCGCTGTTTTGGAAGGCCTACGCTTTACAGAGATGAGGACAGACTGAGTGCAGTGAGATAGGTATATGATCTAATAAATCAGGAAATTTCAGGAAAGTAAAAAGTAAGCTAGGGTATGGCAAATATTGATATTTTAAACACCTGCCTAGCACAAGTAAATGGTCCTAGATAAATGCTCAAAAGAGCTCTTACATTAATACATTTATATTTTTAGTTTTGACTTCTAATAGCTGTAACCCGTCAAGAATGACGGAACATTGTTATATGTTTACGGAGAGGCGGCCGTAGCAACATGCGTTAAACGGCTTTTTCGGGTCCACTGGCCCGGGGTTGAAGCCCCATCTTCGGCTGTTTAATTTGTTTTTTTAGCCGTGAATTCGAACAAGATTACGGACGTTACACGAAGTTACGGATGGACGGACAGATAACGAAATTATTATGTTTGGTGAGAATAATGTTATGTGATTAAGAAAAATGCTACAAAGAATTCCTAATACAGTAAACATTATAATTACACGATGAAAGTTGTTTATACGGGATATCCAAGGGAGTTGTGGGAGGACAATCAAGCCTACGGTTTGAGAATATCACTAGCAATCCAAAAAAAACGTTTAAGTTTGAATCAGTGAATGTCAATCATTCATGACTTACGACCCGTTGAATTTTGCGTAACCCTTTTTGATTTTGGGTAATTTTGTGTTTATTCATTTAGTATGTACTTTTTAAGAGTATTTTGTTTGATTTTTCTCATTTTTTTTTAAATTAAGAAGTCTGTAGTTTTTTAAAACAATTTTATTTTTGTATATACTTTTTTTATTATATATTTTTTTAAGAGTATTTTGTTTGATTTTTTAATATATTTTTTTTAATTTTAAGTGTCTGTAATTTTTTTTAAACGAGTCAAACGTATCGGAACGAGCCGTAGAACCAGGCTACATTCTAAGATACTAGTTCCAGTCTATATTTTGGTAGTCTGACGATCGAGCTGTTTCAAACCGTAAACGATGTTTAAAACATATAGATTTACCACGGATGCCTTCTTCCTATTTTTGTACTTTATCCGAAAGTTATATGTTCAAAAAAGAATTGTGTTATAGTTTTTCTTGTTAAAATATTTATTATATCCAATATATAATATCAATAACACCCCATCCCTATCTGCGTAACGTGACATTAATTAATAATAAATGTATAATTTGCGTATTCAGTATTATGTTACGTGTTTTTTTATTTAAACCTCGCAAAGGGGGTTATTAGAAGACTGTGAGCGAAAGATGATAGCGAATGCTCGTGACATTTTCCTTGAAGCTTGTGGCACGTTTTCACAATACATTACGTTGATATTAAACGATCGTTCTCGCCATTGTTGGGTGAACGACGTCATTTAACTAGGCGAGACAAATTAATTGAAAAATGCAACGTTGAAACAATTCATTGCAATGATAAATTCGGTAATTATTTATTCCAATGTTACCTATGTTTTTCTTCTCTATGATGAAGTCAAACCGAATATCATCACACATCCCGTAGAATCTCATTTAAATTGTTGAGATTTGTAGCTAATGACACGAAAAAAATCTCATGTATAAAAGTAAAGGCAGAAATATCCAAAAAAAAATTAAAGCAGTAATCGAGCATGACTAATTTATGATGTACTAAATTCGAGATTTAATGGGAAAGAATATAGCCTATAAATTTATAGGAAACATGATTTTGGAAGGGATAGATACATAAAATCTAGAATTTAGTACATTTTAAATTAGTAATCCCCGGTGATTGCCTTCCAAACATTTTTTAATTTTTTATACCTCACAATTCGTGTGATCACGATCAAATAGCTTGTGGATTCATCAGACGACTAGTATATTTGAAATCAAAATTATTGTGTTTTCAATTTAGGAAAAAGTGGGAACACATTTTTCACTCTTTCCTTCTTCAAATTTGAATAGCCAAATTATTATTATTTGAATTGTGTATTTTCAGCCAAAGTATAATTATAGTTATACGATAATATTAAGTATCAATAATAATTTTTTTATCTTTATATATCCCAAATTCATTTCAGATTACCAGCAATGTGTTAAAACAATGTGCTTGCGTCTAACTTCAACATGTTTACCACCAGTGAACTTTTAAATCTTAAAAACAGTCATTCTAAAATTGATCGGCATCGAATCCAGTAATTAATTAAAAGGAAAATCTAAATTTATTTCATTCAATAAAAAAATAATATTAGTATGAAAAAGAAAATCTTTGTTTAAATGGCTATTTATTGATAAATCAACATTAAATTTCATCAGTATACAAAGATAGTAGTATTTATATAATTACTAGCAAATTATAATAATCGTAGTTTCTACTGATGCATCCAGCATACGTGTGTTATGGAGGTGATGATCATAATTTAATATATGTTCATCATTATAATATACTGTTTGTAAGCTCTGGTCAAAGTATAGGCGAGTAAAATACTACCGTGAATGAGTTTAAAGCAATAATTCACGCGATATACTCCCGGGTTAGCGAGACAGCGCCCCACAGTCTGCCGAAGGCGTGTCCGCGGTTTCATCTCTCTCTTGAGACATCGTCACTGGTGTCATGTTACGGCTGGAATACAGCAGCAACTCTGCGGCACAAGCAACATAATCTTCTCAAAATAGAATTAACGATTTTCGAATAAATTTACAAAAAATATGTTAAATAAATGAATTTTTGTTATACATACCTACTTTTAACGACTTATTTTTTTAACTATTGTGGCATCACTTTCAGGATGATGGACCCTGCAACAGTATCCAAAACATCTGCTAGAGAGATCGTATACACAGTAGCGAAAATGTATTTGACGTTTACCAAAAATCTGTGAGAACTTTGCTTCTTCTCGCTCTTCAGAATATTTCGGAAATGTGACTTTATCTAGTCAATCCAGACAATGCTATTGCGGCGCTTTAGATTTTTTGGGGTGGATTTTTTGAAATCCATCCATTTGGCAAAGATTTTCTTGATTAATAAAGTAGGGACTTTCTCTATATCCTCTTCCTCCACAGAGTCTGAAAAGAGTGTATTCATCTTAGTTTTGTGTTCCCCCTTCTCTATTTCCTGCGGTTCATCAGTCATCAGCTCTTCTCTTGCCTCTCTTTAACTCTTCAATACCATCCATTTGGCAAAGATTTTCTTGATTAATTAAGTAGGTACTTTCTCTATCTCCTCTTCCTCCGCAGAGTCTGAAGAGAATGTATTCATCTTAGTTTTGTGCTCCCCCTTCTCTATTTCCTGCGGTTCATCAGTAATCAGCTCTTCTCTATGCCTCTCTTTAACTCTTCCATATCATCACTCCCATCCAGATCCAGGAACTGAACGAGGACCTAACCGCGCGTCATTTGACGCACGCGAGTCATTACAAACAAAGGTTTTATACCCATCAAAAATTTTCGCCTTCAAACTGGGTCTATATTATACGTTGAAAATATTCCAAAGTGGACGTATACCGAGGTAGCACTGTATACATTATCTATTTTATATGAGTTTTTTGCTCATATAAAATCTGGTTCATTAAATCATTGCCCATATAAAAGCTCGGTTGGCAAACTTTATGGAAGTATCTTGATAGAAAGAGTATGGACTCTATGGGACGTGCAAGGAGCTTTTATTGGTAAAAGATGATGCATGCATCAGATCTTCTCTCTACGAATGTTGACGGAGAAATTTTGTAGCGAAAAATCATAAAGTTTTCCGTGCATTTTTAGATCTGAAAAAGGCTAATGATAGATTTATAAAAGGAAGGCCATACAAGGTACTCTTTAATAAAAATATACACTCAATTGCATCCCTATACATGTGTAAGAATCAATAGATCATTCACACCATAATTTGATACAACAAAAGTTGTGAAACAGAGTTTCGTGACAGACTCCATGGCTGTTCAACTTGTATATGGATAATTGTGTGAAAGAACTGGAACCTTTGAATATAGAAGAAAGTTCGAGCGAGCGATTTTGTAAGACTTGTTCGCAAATATAGAACAAGACTTATGAAGTCTAGTAAGCAGAATGTATGCAAAAAAGTAGCCTTATTAAATGTTAACAAGTTAAAAGTGATGGTATTCGAGAAGGAGAAAAGTAAGACAACGTGTGAAATACTAGTGGGCAATGAATGTTCGGAACAAGTTAATGAGTTTTTGTATTTGGGAAATATGTTCGAAACAAGAAGGAAGGTTGAGAAAGATATCGAGAGGATAGTGACTGTAAGGAATAAGGAGAATAGTGCTTTGAATACAATAATTTCTAATAGAAATATGTCTACCGAGGCAAGACTAGCGGTACACAATGGTACCATCACTGATGTATATAAATGAACCTGGAGCTAGCAGAAGAGGAACGAAAGTAGACTGTTTGCAGTGGGAATGAAATTCCTGTGACGTGCATATATGTGGCAAAACTCATTTCTAATAAGAGTAAAGAATGATAAGTAGTCAACAATGTAAAGCTGATCTTAGAATAGTTTAAAATTAAAAAGGGTCGCTCATGATTTGGGCATGTTGAACGAATTAATGTGGAAATAATGCTAAGAAAAATATATGACTTCTTTGAATGATGAAATCTTTAGGGACATTTTACGATATGTGATACCTGTTTCTCATGCGTTTCTCTGTAAGATTAGATTCAATTTTGCTACTTCTTCTTTTTTTACTAATTTTAGATCTAAGGACGATTAAAATAAAAATACATTATAAGGAATCAATTATTCTAGCTATAGCCAGATATACAATGCAGCATGTTGAGAAAACCTTTTTTTAAATATTTGTAATGTCAAATATAATTTTCTTTCATAGTGCCGCCACTATTGTTTGTCAAAATTGAAAATCATGTAACACACTTCGTATGTTGTGTGTGCCTTTGATAAAATATTTACATGAAGTTTGCCACGAAAATGAGATTTACAGGAGTTTGATGATCTCACAGCGGGTTTCTAATATATGGGAACTTTCCGTTCGTTTGTGGTATATGTCGCAAGTTTAGAGTTGCAGAGCTCAACTACAATGAAGTGCACTCGTGTTGAAGAAAAAATATAATATATTTTACCTGCCTAACTTACCATCGCATTTCCTCGCGGGATTAGGCTATGGAAAAGAAAATTATGTTATTTTCAAATACATTATTCTCTCTTCGTCCACATTAATACATTTTTTCATGCACGCTCGTATCTATTAAGGCGATTGTCTAGCAGAATGAGCAAATTTCACCATTTTTTCTCATATCTTCTCTTTCGTTTTTATCACATTTTTGTAGGAACATATCTAATTTAAAAAATTTATTCATCAGGTTACATATATTTTAAATACGAATATCTTATTAAAATGTCATAAACTAAATTAAATAATTGATTAATAAATTACCAAACCTTCGATGTTTTAAAAATGAAGAAAATTGCTCCACTTTGTGGGCCTTTTATGACTGAACGGCGTGTGAGATGTCTTTTTTATTCAATAATATTACAAAGTTAACGATTATCTTAAATTTGTTACAATTATAGAAAAATCTGTTAATACATTTACATGCAATTTATTTTTTATAAAATACTGTTTTTTTAAAAATATTTTATTTTTTTGTGGATCTTTTTCAACTTTTTTTACATGGTTGACAACTTTAACGTACGCTACGTTTCGTGTCTATCAAGATCGCTGTACATTTTTATCCATCATAAATTTTCCTTGTTATAATGCATTGTTCATCTAATCAGGACACGACTCTGGGGTTTGCATTCATAATTTACTACATCCACAATTTATGAGCAAGTCTTTAATTTAAAATATTGTTTGTTGCATTTCTCTGAGATCTGTATTTTATATTTTCAAATAATGATTACCAAATTATTTGTATTCAGTTATAAAAGACCTGATCTGACAATCTTATCTCATTTGTAAAGCTCTATTATATTCCATATTTATAGTAAATTTATAATTGTTATCAATAAGTTAACAAATTATTGCTCTTTTTCAAAATCGACGAATCTGGGAAGTCACGATAATCTTGACTATTATCATAACGCCATTGACGTCAAAATATTCACATTTCGGTCGATAATTTTTATCGACCGAAATGTGAATATTTTCGACCGAATGAGACCGAAATCGACCGAAATGAGAACGAAACGATAAAAAAAAATAAAACGGTCGAAAAGATTTCTAGTTTTCTAAATGCCTCTCGAAATATTTGTATTTGCTTTTTTAAAGATCGATTTTTTTTCATGAATCATGTTAAGATTGTTTTCTTGGATTATCTAATCCAATAAGATTACTGTATTAATGACTTACTATATATGACAGATATACCTAACTATATTTTATAAATATTCCTACTTTCAAACTAACAATTTAATCTCAGTTCTCATGCTAACACAAAAATTAATAACTTTTTTGCCTTCTTTAAAAATATTTTCGCATATTTACTTATAAATTATTTTTCTTTTTTAATTGTTACTAATCCACAAAAATTAGTTATAATCTATGTTCTCTTATAAGAGATACCTACTTCCTTCTTACATACCTACTTCCTTCTTTTAATGTGAAATTCATTCAGATTCACAAAAACCGCGTTTATTATTAAATTGACGTGTTTTGTTATACCACTATTTAAATAATATATTTTTGCTAAATGTTGATTTCTTAAAATGTTAGAGATATGAAGTTAAGCATATTGCTGTAAGCTATTGCAATTAATTGGATGCCTGAACCTTGAGAAGTTGATTCGCACTACTTCTGGAGCAGAATAATGACTACAATTAAGAAAATCTATGGTAAAACTCTTTTCCCAGTGAAACCTCATATTTCAGAAACCAGAAGGATGTTTGATCATTAGTGCAAAGTGTTAGGGGTTGAGGTGCGGCACATTCCTCAAGCCACTTCAATTACTAAAAGCTAACGCAGCCAACTCAGCTTTTTTCACTTATTCAGGTAAATAACTTCAGTAATTTACAGCCTTGATATTAAAAAATAATTTTAATGTTGACCTATATATCAATGTCTCAAACTGTTAACATCACTGAATCAGCTTATTTTTTCTTAATTTTTATATGCTTAAATCTATCCACCAGCAGTATTTCAAATATTCTGGACCTCCTTCATTCCTATAGTAATATAATTCTCTTCAGTTCTCAAGATCACCAAGAATGAAAAGAAAATGACTGAGCGATAAAAATAAAAAAGCAAGCCTGTCTTACAGCAGTCGCATATGATGTGTAACATTTGACATCTCACAATTAAACATATCAATTGAGCAGCAACAGAAATTAACATCAAAATTTAAAAAAGCTTATACCTATATATTTATTAATTAGTAAAAACAAGTAAAGAAAATTTATGTGCATTTATTTATTATTGAATTTTGCCGCGTTAGGTAGGTACCGTATATCTATCTACATACGCATTTTGTTTAGTAATGTGTTTGGTCAATTATATGTTTTTATTTATTTTCATAGATGGCGGTAGTGTGCGGCCATACATATTGTATGAAAACTTTGAATAAATATTTAAAAATGATCACATAAATAACATAAAATTTGAGAATGTAAATCATGAAGAGTACTTATACATTAATGTAAAAAAAATAAAGAATTTATTGGATAGTTTCGAAGATATAAGCCAAAATATATCAAAGTTACAACATCCATATGTTTGACATCAGCCGTGTAGCATATTTACAAAATCAGAAGCGTGGGCTGTTGGAAGTGTGCGTCTTCGCTGTGATGGCACTTGCTGTGCATTGATTTGTTTATAAACGATGATTTTTTTCCATCGCGCGCGCTCATTGGTTAAATGAAATAGCGCGCGCTTCCCCGGCGTCTTATTTTCTGTTACGTATTTCCGTCCATTTTCAGGAAATCACTGCCACAGATTGCAGGAAAGCGAGAGGAAAGATATTAGTTTGGTTAGATTAGAGACATATTGTTTGTTCACTATGAATTCTTTTTTTTTTAATTAATAATAATTTAATTAATAACATCTGCAGCTATCTAGCAAAACTCTAATATGCGCAATTTTTTGAGTTTGTTCAAATTTTTCAAAAACTTAAGCCGAGCAAGTAAGCGTAAAGCGTGAAGAAAGAAGTGTAAAGTGATCAATTAAGCCAGCTGTTTGATAGGTTTCCATACCTACTTTTTCGCATAACTTTTTATTAAAATAATTTACTTAATAGCCTCGTCTCTGTGCGACTGTGCGGTTTGTGTGTAACATTTCTGCAATAGGTACATTTAACATATTTCCCGCATATTAATGGACATCTGAAAAAGAAATTGAATTTTTGATAAACGGGGCCGAACAATTTGGTGGAAGATCAAGACATTGGTTTGAACAATAATACTGGATTCTATTGGCGCTGCATTTTCCTTAGCAACGGATGCATCCCTGGTATAATTCCAATGGAGAATGGTGGTACAACATTTACAATGGGGGGTCTTTAGTAATGAGAGATCGAGATCTTCGGTAATTAATGATAAAATGCAGTATATTCTGATATCGACCATTACGACGATTATATAATAAAGATATATTACGCAAACTAACTAATACGTAAAACATATTTTATACATATGTCACGGGACGTAACAATTCGCCCCGGTTTCCTCTTTATGTCACTGTTCACTTGCGCTGGTTTCGCTTATTAATACTTTGTGTTGTAATTTAATAATATTACCTACGAAATTGTCTTACACTGTTAAATTGTCTTACATTGTTCTAACACTGGCTAGTTTGAAGTTCGATATCTTGCATTCAACTTCAAAAAATGAAGGTCATATTAAAGCTATGACATTCCTTTTTCAAAATTGGTTATTCATTTGTGCACCGCTTGTTTTTTCCTTGATATTGCTGTATCCGCAAACACGGAAAAAATGAAAATTCACGTTTTTTTCTTATATGAGTTCCGTCGTGGTACTAATGCTGCAAAGACGGCATGCAGTATCAATGATGTAAGTGGACCAAGTATTTCGAACGAACACACTGTGAGTTTTTGGTTTGATCACTTCCGTTCTGGATATTTCGACCTCATCAACAAGCGCCGTGGACGACCGGAGACTACAGTTTATACTGACAAATTGAAAGCTGCAGTGAAAGCGGATTCATCTCAAACTATGTCAAAATTAGCTACAGCCTTTAACGTCAGTGACAAAACGATAATTATTAATTTCGTCAAATCGAGAAAATAAAGAAAGTCACAAGGTGAGTACCGTGTGAACTTACTGAAGAACTTAGGTTAAAATCACCTACCGGTTTCCATTTCTTTTTTTTCGTGGAAAATTTTCAACTACGATGAAGCCGTGAAAAACGCTTTTAAAGAATTCATCGATTGCCGTCCTCAGGATTCCAACAACAATTATCCCTTGCATTAAAATGCCATAAGTACATCGACAACAATGGCCAATGCTTCGATTAATTTAATATAAATTTAAAAAAAAAAATTATTTGAATTTTCCTAATATTTAATCAATATGACACATATCGTCAGAATATTGGTAATAAATGTAAGTAATTGGTTATATTTGGAGCCAACCACTGAGTGCGCTTCTGTATTCAACTTTACTGATTATCCGTATTGTTCAGCGTTCAGTGTTCAAGCTGCTCAATGGATTCCAGTACACCGCCATCGGTACTCATATTCGCCTTAAATGGTCTATTGAATTAAGCGAGTGTGGAAGCGGCTTGAATACATAAAATCAGACCAGCGGACCAATGCTCGCGCAATCGAGTATTCCCAACAGAAGATACTAATCTTTGCTTTCATTCGAACGAGATTATTATTTAATGAGTAATGAGGTATTGAATTTAAATTCAATACCCAATTAAAGCCCCGAAGCTTAAAAATAAAGTAGATTTAAAAAAAACTCATGACGTCTAATAAAAATTTACGTCGATCTATTTTAATAATATATTGTCACAAAAAATATCTCATTTTATCTCCTGCATCTTGCGATGCGCCTGGTATGGCTATAAAAATCGTCTCGGCTGTGTGGTAGTCCTCTGTTGCCAGGTAATATCGGCACTTGGCCTAAGCGATCAGGCTTTGGCCATGGAACATTACATATGTTTTTATCTGAGAAGTATTTTTGCATTTATTTTGTAAGTTATGTAGTACTATAAATAGGCCACATCTCATTTTTGGTAATAATTTTTTTTGGTAGGTAATAATTTTTGTGGCAATAATTTTTGGTAATAATTTTGGTAATAATTTGGTAATAATTTTTGGTAATAATTTGGTAAAAATTATATTTTTAATATGGAAAAATATGTTTTACTGAAATAATGACCGTGGCCGCCCTCCGCATGTCCGTGATTGCTTGTGGCGGACCTTTCTGCAAGTATGTGTTAATAATACCCAAGACACGTAGATGTATTCATAAGTCACCGGAAAAATTTTGCTTCATTGATTAATTGTGCTAGTATTTCCGTTAAACTATTTTTCGAAACTGGCTCTCCTACACCCTGTAAAGGTAGCGAAGAATTCATCTCCAAAAAATTTTTAATTTAAAAAAATTAAAATTAAACACCCGATGCAGTTGATCAAATTATTTTTTGACAGTTGCCTAGTGCTTTACCACTAGACCACAATGCCTGCAAGTTTCTTTTGAACAAAAAAGTGATAACTTTAATTAAAGAATGCCTCTTGAACGTCAAAATTAATCCAACGTGCGTAATTGAATTCCCCTTTGTTATCTGCAGATGTGAATTATAATGCCGGCAGTTTGCAGTTGGCAGTTGGCAGTCCTGTCGCGCCGCTAGCCGCTCGCCGCCGGCACCGCGCGGGGGTACCTAATTACAGTTGCGTATTTAAATTTCGCCTCAGATGAATTGAATAATTATTTACAATATGGAATATGAGATGGATGTGCGCGATAAGCGGACGGATCGCCCGCAACCAAAACACCGAACGGCTGGAACGATTCTGAGCCATCAACTACTATATTTTTTCTGGTTGGTTTCAAACACCCACAAGGCCCTCAGAATTACTCTCGGTTGTAATTATCCAGAACGATTGATGATTTGGTGTCAACGATTTTTCATTGCATATGTAGGAGGAGACTTGATTTTTTACTCCCTTTATATTAACTCGTGGCGTCTGCTTGTCTTCTTGTCTGAAGAAAAAACTTTGAATCCATTTTAAACCTCTTTCTCGTGATCCAATCGAGCTGAAACTTTGCAAGCAGACTCGTGGCGATGATCAAGAAGATCTATCAAATTTTCGTTAAAAAAAATATTAAATTTTTGGATTTTTCAAATTTTGAATGGTTTTTTCATACAAATTATTGAGTTGTATGAAAATATTTCAACGCGTCTGGTAGACGCGAAACCTTATTATAGTATAATTCTACGTTCTCTATATAGTCCGGCGATAAGAAAATCCAAGCTTAGTGTCGAGACAAAACTGACTGTTTTAATGAATCTGTGTACAGGCCCACCCTAATATATGAACATCAAATTTGAATTCTGACGGAGAGAATGAAAGCGAGGATCCAGGCTTCCGAGATGAGTTTTCTAAGGGGGGTAGCGGGAGTCACATTGATTATGATGGACAGCGTGAGAAGTGCTGACGTAAGGCGCACACTCGTCATAGAGCCCCTACTCCTACACATAGAAAAATCACAAATGAGGTGGCTTGGACACGTTCTAAGAGTGCCAGAGGAACGAATACCAAAAAGATTCCTCTTGGCAACCGCGGAAGGTAGACGGCCCAGAAGGAAAACGGAAGGTGGGTCGCCCCAGATTAAGCTGGGAGAAGCAACAAAAAATGAGTATGAAAACAGTCTAGACTGGTTGACTCATACGGAAGCAGCGTAAGACAGGGGAATATGGAAGCACCTTATCGAGTCTTTGGGCCCCCGACCTTACTGGGACAAGGAGATGAAGATGATGATGATCAATAAATTTTCTTGGTGTTTTGTTATACCATTTTCTTGATTTTAATAATATTCTAATTTTTGAGAAGTATTTTTTCATAATTCTTTTCTTTATTTTTTGCTATTTTTTAACAAAAAAACCGTCAACAGGTCATTATTAACCCTGATAAATGGTTCTAAAGTGACACTAGAGTACAAAGTAGAGATATTTTAAAGATAAAATTAATAGACAATATATTTTTTATGATAAGGAAATCATGATTAGTATTCAGAAAAAAAATTGAGTTTCGCAAATCAAAAAATCAATTTAGAAATGTATTGTTTATTAACAAGTTATACAACTTGTTCATAACGAGTACAGGGATTCCAAGATCAACGCTGTATATCCACCAATAAAGATTATCGGTGAATTATAATTTATCTACTCCATGGCAGCGTATAAAATACCTAGCGAAGAAAACATTTAAGTACCTGCTCTACATGCGCCTAGACTAGACAGAATAATTAAATACTGCAAGTGCAACAGCGCTAATACTTTGACAATAGACTAGCTAAGGACATATTAATTATTAATAAGAATACATGAAAAGGAAGGATAAGATTTGGAGCTAAAAATTCATTTGTAAAAGTATTAAAACAATAATTGAAATCTCATGTTAATATTTTTAAATATATTCATGATAAACTTGCAAAAGGTTATTTATTGCTAGGCCCTGTATTGGTCGCGTTACATTTCCATAAAATCTATTTTTCAATGATAAAAACATAATTCATTACTGAAAATAGGCAATTGGTCTACCATGGCAGAACAATTGAACGTAGTTATGCAGAAAAGCACCAGGCCACAATTTTGGTAAAAATGAGATATTGATGTCATCGGACAGACTAAGGTCAATTCTATGTTCTACTAAAACCAACCAAGCCGCTTTCATACAAAAATTCACAGTAATCGCCTTCTGAAATATTTACGGATCACGAAAACAACATTTTAAAATCTGCAGAAAGCACCCACGCCACTTATAACACTTTTAATATGACTATTACCCCAAAACATAATCAGCAGAAAACGACCACGGCACTTGTCCGTTTTCTACACAATAGCGTTTGTACTCAACCTTTCAGGTAGTCCGATCCGCAGAAAGCGGTCACGGGGGCTGGTCGCTTTTTACAACTATGTACATTGTGTTGTTTTGACGCATACCTACTATCTGCTAAAAGCGACCACGCAGCTAGTTGAGTTTCTGCATATTATGTTTTTCGTTACTGGCCACATTATGTCCATGTTTTGTATGGTTTTAGACAGATTTTAGTTGTTCGTTACGATTCGGTGAGTTTGCTGCTTGGTGCCTTGTGTTATTGCGGTGCATCACCTTATTGCATTTTAAAGTGTTAAAGATATATTTTATGAACATTAACTTTTAAAAATAATTTAAAAATGGTTAGTCGATAAATTTGTTGACATAAATGGTGGCTAAATTATTTAGCCACCATTTATGTCAACAAATCCTCAATCGGACATACACTTCACCTTACACGGCTATTGCCCTGATTGCTAAATGTGAAAATTACAGGTAATTGAATAAAGCAATTATGTACTCGCAGATAATCTTTGGCTATTTTTATTCCGGACTGACGAAAGCGGCGTTCCGCAGTTTGCTCTATATGATAATAATGTATTGCTCTGAAGTGATTGCAATTGAACCGGTCGAGGGCAAAAAAGACCTGCGGCGGCACTCGTAAGCGAGCCGCTTCTCGCGTTAGATTTCTCCCCAGGCGCGTCGAAATGGCACACTGTTTAGAATCAACATGGCGGCGTTCACTAGTGCTAACCGCACGCATCGCTACACATGTAATCCCTAGAAACTTTACTCACATCCTAACTAATTAACTAAGCCGCCTTATATATAATAATAATATATGTATAACATAACTATAAATCACGTCGTTTCCCCCGCAGGGGTAGGCAGAGAAAATAAAACACCACATTCTTCTATCCTAGCACACTACTTTTGCTTCGACTACATTCATACATCTTTTTCATGCATGCTCAGCGGTTTTTGAAGTTTTTGTAGTATCTGTTCGTGCCAGGTCTTTCGCCTCTGTTTCTGCTGCCTTCAACAATCGCCTCATAAATTTTCTTAACCATAATTTCCTCGCTCATACGTTCCACATGACCAAGCCATCACAGCGATCCTTTCTTTATTCTATCTACCATGCTACAGTCTGTATTATATTCACTTCTAATTGTTGATTCCTCACTCTATCCACCAAAGTTTTTCCACACAAGCGCTTTAGTTACCGCATTTCCAACGCATTCAGTCTATTTTCATTCCTTTTTTACCAATTCCAGGCTTCACTTACGTATATCAGAGTTAGTACTTGAACGCCATTATGTACCGCTAGTCTTGCTTTCTCTGACAGATTCTTATTGGCCATCATTGCATTCAGAGCATTATTTACTTTGTTTTCCATAGTCACATTCCCTTCGACATCATTCCCAGCCTTGCCATCTATACATCCTAATCAATATAAATATATTTCACATATTACCTTAGTGCCTATAGCACCTACTGGGATATCGTACATAGGAACCAGAGCATAAAAAAAAATCTGTGGGATAATTGTAGAGCCTGAGTTATCGGAAGTGGTCGTTAAAATTCTTTTGTATTCATTCACATTATAAATACGAGTCTGTAGGTACTTGCAAATTATAAGAAATTTGGACTGAGTTACTTTTTACATTCAATAACTGCGCAATTCGCCATTTTTGACAATTATTGCGAAAATTCGACAGTACAACTCTGACATCAAAGCAGACAGAACCTAGGCAATTTCCGGTTTCATAAATATTTTCGACCGTCATCTCCGTCTATTCTCTGTTCCTTTGGAAGTATCTTCTATTTACATAATTTAAGATAATAATGCATACAAATTCTTGAAAATACCCCAACATCATGTAATGAGTTACTCAATCAACAATCTTAACCACTATAATATCATAATTAATAAAAATAAAAGTTTATTTATTATTATCGTACTTTGCGATGTTCGTGTTACTCTGTGTCAATAAATGTTACCAATTTTATTTTGTTTGCTTGTTCGCCACTTGCACTGTACACGCATTGCGTTAACATATTAAATATATATTGTGACGTAGCAACCTTTGTTCGTCACACCTCTTCGCGAAACCTCTGAAAAAATGAATGTATCGATCCCCGCACCAACGATCTGCACCAAAAATTGATTTCTGACCGCGTAGGTACCACAAATATTCTATGGAACAAAATAATGTCTTTGGTCTACTGCAGATAGTTTCACAGCGGTCGCGAACGGCGGGGACGAGATTACAAAATGGCATTCGGAATCTGACACTTGAGCACGCGAGATGTGAACCTTTCTGTGAACCCTCGTGTTAATAGAGGGTTTTTCCACGGGAGCGCTTCGCGTCATGGCGAGGTGACGCAGCATGGAGTGAAAGGTGAATCCATTGCAACGCCTGGGGTGCAGCTGCAGAGGTGATGTTCCGGTAATCATCTGCATCGGCCGCCCAAAGCCTCGGGGTGGGGTTGTTCTCTGGACCCTTAAGGGAGCAATCCTCCTCAGATGCGAGGCCAGCAAAATAAAGACCACGACTTGCCTGGTATTCAAATTCTCTCTAATAATCAATTTCACATCACGCCTGGAGCGAGCTGCGTGTTATCTAACTCCGTAAATACAAGAACACGTGCATCAGGTCGAGCGGTTTTAGAAAAAAGGAACATTGCTAAGCACGTGCGGAAGCGGTGTTTGTGCCAGACTATTGTAGCTTCATTGTTTTAAATGTGATATAGAAATTTTGCCCGGATGTTCATTAATTTGCAGAATGTGAATACCACGCCCCGACACCTGCGCTGCGTCACCGCAAGTAGCATAAAAGGATTTAGTTCCACTGTCTTTTCCCTCCATGTATGACGCGGCCGCTAGCGCTGATGTCGAGGCGTGGTAAATTAAATCTTCGCCTCAATTTACTGTAAAGAAAAGGGTTTCAATGTGTAAAATTCCCAAAAACACTTCATAAAAAAAATTGTCACCTTCTGTGGCATAATTAAGTTCTGTTTAAAATTTATTTGAATAAATTCCCCTTCATCTAAATAATGTTTCGTTGTATTACCCTAGTCATTGAACTGTTGCAACTTAAAATAAGTTAAGGGGAGAGACAGCTGAAGTGCAGTGTACACGACACCGGAAATACCCTGAGTTTAAATTGTGGAAGTAAGGTGAGTCCGATTCTTCTCCGAGTGAGCGAAGCTGGTGGCGACGAGGAGTTCTGTTGGGAGCAACAGAACTTCACGTCGTAATATATGTTTCCAAAGTAGGCCGAAGACACTTATGAGGATATTGGGATGAGTTTGAAATAAGTAATGTATTGTTTTCTATGTATTTGTACCCAGTATTCAATTGATGTATCTTAAAAAAAAAACACCTATAATAAAATAACATAATATTGCCTCCCAATGGCAAAAATGGCCCACTCAAAAGGTGAGATAAAATATCAAAGAATTGCGCCATTAGATAACATTTGTAAGCATTAGTATTTTTGATATTTGATATTATATTGATATTACACTTTATGGGGTATTTTTCTTCCGGATATAAAAAGTTGGCAGGTTAGAGATATATACAGATAATGCTCTTTACATCCCATCAAACAATTATTTTAAATATATTGAATATACTGAACAATAAATAAATAAAATAAATCGTAATACCCATTGTGTAAGATCACGACATAAAGAGTGCCTGTTCAGGAGTAAAAGGAAATTAATTTCAATTAGTAATATACCTACATATTAAATTGAAATAGGTCTATTTATTATGAAGACCCTGTACATTATGCGAGTTGATTTTACCTTAGCGTACATTACCATAAAAAAACGGCCTCAATGTAAATACATACCAACCCACACTTATTTTGCAACCCACGTTTCATAATTATATTTTAATTTTAACTTAACATTAAAATCACACAAATACAACTCATTTAAAATGTGATTTTAATCGTATCGTAAACGCGTATTACGTATTATGACTTCGGAATAGTAAAGAGCTAATCTATCTCTTAAAATAAAACTGAATTACTAATGCAAGAAAAAGACTATTGAGAGACATGATTAATTAAAAACAAAAAATTAAAACATTGCCGTACATAAATCTTTGATTCGAATGTATTAAAATAACACTTTTTTTCAAACATGAAGTAAAATAAGCCCTTGCAGCTCAATGGGTATGACACTGGCTTCTCACACCGAGGGTTCCGGGTTCGATTCCCAGTGAGGTCACAATTAATATATGTGATTTACTCGAGCCTGGGTGTTTTGTGATGTGATTCGGTTCTGTAATTGTAGCGTAAAAAAAGTAAGTATTTTTATTTTTAAAAAAAATATATAAATTTAGCTAACTTAAGCGTATTTAGGTCATAAGTACCTAAATCAAAGTAATGATTGATGTTTTCTTTGTGACTTTTCTGCAAATTCAATTTTTTAACCGCTTGTTTTTAACAGCTACATAATTCTAATTGTTTATACCATAAAAAAAATATTTGGGGAAACACAGTGAGCATAAGGAACATAATTTTTGATTTCATTTTATAAATGTTAAAGGTAAAGTAGATTACAATAACAATTTTATTAAATGTTATTGAAAATAATGAAATAATTCATGAGAACAAAATAACTTATATAGCAAAATATCTCCATAATTAGCTTTTTTCAAGTCACTTCCATAAACTAGTAGGTATTTTTTACTGTTTTTTATATCACTCGTTTTTCTCTGTGTTATTTTTTTCTCATTGCTCACTCGAAATAACATATCTTTTCGTAAACGATATATTCAACCGCGCTGTGCAATTACTTTGAAAAAATAATTTATTTTATGTTCACGGTAATTCTTGATAAAAAATCTTTCTCGCACAATATTGACTCGACACGGAGCATCGCTTGTTTATAAGCATCCTTATTTTATACCCACTCTTGGAGGTTATATTTACAGTAGTTAAGGTATTTATTCTTATATAATTAATCTCTTCCTAAACAAAACGTATTTATTACCATAGACATTTAATTTTTAGCAGAGTCGGGAGCTCAAAAACTTGAAATGGCGCTTCCATATTATCCTATCTTCCGCTGCTTTGGTACCAGTCTGTCTACATAATCTTTTTTGTTGTTTTCTTCTAAGTTGCTAAGAAAAAACAATTCGGAAGTCGCTTTTTATATTATTATAAGCGATTATATAGCATTCGCAAGATGTTTCCAAGCCTCCTTATTCGACACCTTTACATGTATAGGTATAGCAACTCACTGACTATTTTCGAAAATGTTTTTTTATTAAAATTTTGTAATTTTTTCTTTTCAAAAAATTTAATAATTTAATTAGAACTTTGAATTGAACGATTGAAGCAAAAGATCTTTATGACATTCAAATACTTAACTAACTAGAATGAGTTATATGCATTAATCTCCATATGAGTTTCATCCATTAATCTCGTACAATATACGTATAAAATAAAAAATTGAAACTACCACTTTAAATTAAGTAGATTAAGCTATAATTTATCTACATTTACTCATATAATATTTGTATAAATAAATAAAGAGGCTAAAAATAATTGTAAAACACGTTACACAACATGTTCCTGCCTATGGCTCAATAACCATAAACATATCACTAGAAATATTTCCTCGCCCTATAAATCTTTTAGTCAACACATAATATATTATATAATTTATTTAGAAACTAATAATCTGTGCCAACATTATGTTCTTTTAAATTAAGATATTGTTGCAAAACTTTTCAAGAAATGAATTATTAAAAACCGCATTTATTTAAATACCACTAAATTATATTGACGTTTAAATTAACGAAATGAGTTTTGTTCTGCACAAATAATATTGATGTACATAAATAATAATATTCTGCCCTTTCATGGCACGATTGTTAATTGTAAGATCCAAACCAAAATTAATATTTGAAAAATTCTTAGATAGTAATTTTTTTTTTGTATTATATATTTTTTTCTTTTTTTTTATATAATATTAGTGTTACAATTACTTTGATACAGCATACACTTTGTATACTTTCAATGTTTTAATTTTTAAACGTGATTTACTATCAAAAAATACATGGTTAAATTAAGAAATATATATAAATTGTAATTTTTTATTGATATATTTATTTGTAAAAATGAAAAAAACTATTTACCGAAGGTTGATTCTCAAATATAATGCTGTCTAGAAATATTTGACAAGATTAATGCTATCTATTCAAAATAATAATAAGGATACTAAGTTCTTCTTCAAACACAGCAAAATTATTTTATGGTGACATTATAATTATAATTTATAGAAATAAACTTTGTTTAAACCACTTTTTTTAAAGTGTTAAAATCAAAGTTTATTTCTATAAATTATAAAGATACTAAGATTATGTCCTGAAAAGGATTACGCTAATGGCTTAAAGTTCATATTTTTTATTTAAGCTCTTCCCTATATTTAAAAACCTGATTAAAAAATATTTCAAAAGGTAACTCACTGAATATTCATTTTAATATTATATTTATGAAAGAATATTATTTTGCGTAGGTTATTCGCCCAAATATTCGATGATACTACTCGCACACACTATCCATCTATTTAAATAAATACTGGCCGTCGCATCAATGTCGTTGACCTATTTTCCCAGAAATAAACGCAATAAGCTATCGTTAATGTTCAATAAATATCCTCGATACTTCAACATCTCCAACACGTGGAAATGAACACGATCTCTTAAGTGTTAATAAATACGTCCGTGGCGATCCGCCATTTCTCCGAGATATTTCAACAATTTCGTACGCGGCGCCCGCGATAAATAAAACGCCCGCGACTGCAACAATCTGCGCTAGATGTTATCATTGATTATTATTAATATCTTCATTAATCACGTGTATCTTCCGCAATTAAGTACGTGGCATCACCCATCATCACTCACACAAAATGGCCGGAACAAAAGATATAAAAAATCCATTCTGTCTGACATTTTTCCTATTCGCTTTCCCGCGTCGGGCTGGCCGGAGGCCAAGCGTTATGGCGGCGGCATTAGGAACAGATTACACGCCGCGATATATCACGGCTCCTCGCCGGCTCACCCGCCATCGTACTACCGAACAATATTTATTTTTTGTTACTTCATTTAATATAAGACAACATAAACGTCCGTTTTTACGTTGAGCTCGTTGGACTACTCAAAGCTCGGGGATGGGCACAAGAAGTTGCAAAATATTATATTATATAACGCTACATCTTTTCGGGTCACCTATCTGTTGCGTAGATAAAAGAAAATTTATGGTGGAATTATTTTTGTATGATGTCATAACATCACCCTTTCTCGCACATTGGCCGACGATTATTAATTTATATATTATACATACATATATAGAATATATATTAATGTATTCGTCAAGACATGCGTGTGTATGCTTAATTTGAGACAAATATTAAATTTTTTAACATTTTCCGAAAATAGGTAAATAGTACGATTTGAATAGTAAAACTAAAAAGGATTTTTTCAGATTTTTTCATGTAGGGACCGTATATATTAATTTTTATTCCCTGTTTACACCGAGTAGACGTTATAAGTTGTCATTATGAATACACCTATAACATTTATGTAAGTCGAAAACTATTTATTTAATTTCACAGTATTTGTCAGTACTCCATGTACTCAATGAGATCACCATGTGCCAAAGTATGCATGATGACAGCAGATGTAGCTAGCGCCATCAGCGGGCCGTAAAACGAGCGCTCTGCTGAACTAACACTCCTCTGCCGCACCTATGCCTAACAAAATTATTTCTGAGAGACCCAAGACTATTCACACTTTTCTTTCTGCCTCGTTATTATTCATACATCATAATGTAAACGTTTGGTCAATAAACTTTGTATATGTGTATGTAATGTGTTTAGTGCATAAAGTTTTTCTGATTCGCTTACATTTTTTCCTCCAAAGTACATTAATTAAACGCTTTAAGTATTCTGATTGTAGACCGGTAGGTCATAACAGGCAAGGTTAAGAGAACAGATGGGATCTAGAACCAAAACAAAATCTTCACACGATTCCATGAGGAAGGTCCAGGTAATAAAGGATACACAACATCAAGATACACCTGCAACAAGTGAATTATATCTAACAAATCGGTCTACAGCGGCGTCGCCCTGAGATAAATGGCGATCAATAGTGATTGCGGTCACGGAATTTTATGATTTGCTAAAAAAGATACATGTATACCAACTGTATCTACCTAAAAGCACAGTGAATACGTTTCTTAAAAAAGGAACATCCAGTGAGAAATATCTTTTCATTTCAACATTGGTACCATACGATTATAGATTTATTTTATTCGAAATATCCTTGCATATTTGCAAAAGTGTAGCCGACGCGTTTAACATACTTTAAGTGTAGATTATTTTAGTTACAAGATCTCAACTCTTCCAAACAATCCATATATACATATATAGCTCGACATCAGCAACCCCAAGTGAAGAAAATACCTCGCAGAAGGAATTACAATAAAACCCCGTTAATTCGAAAAACGATCATTTGAAATTCTCCATAATTCGAAATTTTTAGAACACTCAAGTCACAAAATGTTAATTTCATAGTTGACTAATCGCGATAATTCCTAATTCGAAAAAAATATAGATCCTTGTGCCAGAAATCGATCCATTTTAAGTCACATTATAAATTCGTAATTTTTCAACAAGTTTTAAAAAAGTAATGCGCTCTTCTTTTTGATACGCGCACCCGTGTGGAAGTCATTTATGTACTTTGCGAAATCTTTTGAAATCCACTCAATGTATACATATTGTGTGGTGATCTCTAAAATTGGGGAATCCTATGCATCAGTCTTCAATTGGCTGCGTTGATATGGGTAGTTGAAGTTAGCGTTAATTTCTTGTACTTGAAAACGTATTAATTTGTTTTTCACTTTCTTAAATTGCTCATAAGTTTGATTCTTTTTTCTAATATAATTTTTGTGTTTTTAAAATGTTTTATTTTCTTTGGGAAAAATTATTACTGACGCAACCTATTATTTCGCGTATTTATGAAAGATGCATGTCTAATATCTGTGCTGATTTAAATCGGAAAAAATCGGAATCGAAAGTTAAAATTGAGTAAAGATTGAAGAAGCCTTTCATAAATTCGAATACGTATAACTGAAGACATATTCGATTAAGGCCATCCAAACACAAAAAAAAGCGACAAAATGGAAAAAATAATTTCTACTTTAGTAATAGTAACGTCGCAATCTTTGTATTATGATTTTTTTAATATAAGACTATAAGAATATATTTTCAAACTGATTTATTGAATTAAGCAAAATAAAGACGTTTTTCATAATATTAACGATATTTTTCACGTGTTTTACGATTATTAGCGAATTCCGCAAACGCATTGCGTTTTTTTTGGTTTCCTTGATTTTCGAATTAGTGGGGTTCCGCATAATTCGAAATGTGTGTAATTTGAAATGAAGGTGGCGGCAGTGGGGAAATATACTACACGATAAAACACAGATCTTCAACAGATCGTGGCTGGTGATGGTGACGATTATGGTTACATCCATAATAAGTATAACCGAGGTAGCTTAGCCTGCCGGGACGAGGATTAAAAATCCATTTGAAACTGATTAAAATTTCAGAATTGCTTTTCCTACCTGACTAGCTGAGACTAGCTTCATAGTACCTGTTTCCCATTGTTCTATTATGGTCATTAGGCAGTGCTAAGTTCATGAGATACTTATTTAAAAAAATGTAAAAAATGTTCTTCATATTTTGTTCATTTTTTGTAGAAAGTACTATTACGTTTAACTAAGCTGATTAGAAATAAAGGAAAAACATTTTTATGGAATTGTTTTTCCATTTACTTCCTTTAAGTAATATTATATATTAGCCCACAAAAGGTGTAGTGAACTATGTAAGTAACAAAATATTGTTTGATATACCTTTTTTATTTCAAGGTTCAAATCCATTTCAAGGTATCCATTTCAAATTTATTTCAAGTTAAAATTCTTTTAGTTGGTTATAAAGAACGTCTGTTAATTAAAAGATCAGTTTTTTTTTTTTTTTGTAAACAAACATAATAATTTCATTGTCTGTCTGTCTGTCCGTCCGTAACTTCGCGTAACGTCCGTAATTCCCTTAGAATTCACGGTTAAAAAAAAAACAAATTAAATGGCCGGAGATGGTACCCCGGGCCAGCAAACCCGAACTGGTCACTCTACGCATGTTGCTATCGCCGCCTCTCCGTGGACCGCCAAAAAGATACTGTAAATATATACTAGGGCTTAGCAAAGACGCGAACCATTTTTTACGGGTTACAGCTAGTACTGATTATAAAAAAGAATAAGATCATTGACCTTACTTCACCTTTTTATATCACATAATATGTGATATGAAAAGGTGACGTGAACTAAATAGTTAAAAACTTTGATTGAAGTTAGTAAATAATTTGGAAGTAATTCACTGCCACTAAGCTATAGAATATTTAGAATGTTAAATTTATTGTAACTCTTTTTTTTTCTAAAATGTCAGTTGGCTCACTTTCCCTCTTGTAGGCTTTTATATGTAGGAATAAGGCTTAATATTACACAATTACTGTGGATTGCGGCAACCCTAAATCACTTAACCCTGTTGACTGTATCAACAAAACATCATTAATATTGGATGGTAGGAAGACTGATCTAGTTTAAATCACCTTCGAGATCATATGTGCTACCATCTACTATTTATATGTGCTACGTGGCTTCGTAGAGCCACCACGCCGAGTGTTTTCATAAGACCCAATGCAATTTTTTATAACAAACTCACTTTATAAAGTGGTTTGTGTATTTGTTAAACATACAAAAATACATAAAATTCATGGCCGGTAACATTCTATCGTTGACGTGTGCTTTTGCAGAAAAAACATTTGGGCGTATTGCTCCAATACTACATCTCAAAGGCGTCGATCTATATTTTCTTCCTTGATGCCACACAATACATAAATATTGAATGTATTTGTCTGCTGTGCTTGTTTTATCAATTTAGGGTAAATGAAAAGAAAATAATTATTAAGTAGCAAAAATACTCTTTCTTTCCTTTTAGTTAAGTACGAGTTCACGAGCCTTTATTTCCATTCGCGCCCTCATTTTTTCATACATGTAATTAAATTTTTTGTTCTGATTGTATCGAACAGTCGATGAATAGAAGCATATATAGGTACCAAAAGTCCGCTATGAAAAAACACGCATCCCACAAATACGCTACGTAACAATAACTATATGATTTAAAATAACTATTTGTATAACATCACTTTATTGAGTTTACACCAACTAGTTTCAATTCACACCTGAGTCTTCATCAGGGTTCAGTATTAACTAAACAAAAACATAATTACAAGCAATCAAGAAAGCATTAAGGGAAGAAAGAGACAAAACGTCAACTGTGGTGGGTGTCGGGTGAAAGAGAGCGGGTATGGGTGGGTGCAGTTAATTGGAAGGGGAATATATATTTAGAATTGGACTGTGCGACGATTCTAGTTGTTTATTAAGTAAATATTTTTTTATATATTTTTAATGATTTTTTTTATTTCTAATGCTTCCAAATTATTGAGACGCATATTTATGTTATTTCTATGAAGTACATCTACACCCGAGGATTGGTCAAATGTTTTTTTTTTTCTATCAAATGAATTGCAAAATCTGAATAGCCTACACTATTTGCATTTGAGTTTATATATCCCTGAATAGCTAAGTTTACGTTCTTTATCTTTAGAATTTTATAATAACTATGTTATTATAAAACTCACTTAAAATAAGATTTATATTTTAATGCGCCGTCCTCCATTTGAATTTTTAAAGTGGAAATTCTCTATCTCATCTTATATATAAAACCACACTATCTCTCTGCATTTTGCACTTAGAGAATTTGATGAATTTAATTATGATGCTTTTTAATTGGTTTATTTATTTTTTTTAGTTTTTACAAGAAATACTATGTTAAACGAATAATTTGTATGGGTCTCAGGTGATTTGGGCAATGAGGAAAGAATGGTAAAAGATATATAACGCAATTGTACAAGCGCCAGAAAGAGAGTGACGTGGCATGACCAGATTAACCAGATACTGTAAGATGGTCCCTTAGAAGCCTCGACAACCGGTGAGGTTGCATGCGAAGATGTATGAATGTGGATGAGGCGAGAATTGTATATCAGGACAGAAGAGTGTGGCGCTCTATCTTCTCTGCCTACCCTCACGGTGAAACGTCTTGATAGTAAGTATAAATTATTATTTAATACCTTAATTATTTTTAGCTTATTTTTTTAGAAATATCTTTCTGATCGTAAAAATTGTTTTTCAACGTAAAAACCAAGTACCTACGACGCCAATATTACAAATTTGTATCATCATCTACGCTCAGCAGATCATTCTACTCTTCATTCATAATACGAAGGTTAAGAGATAAGATACACTCATAATATTAAGGTTAAGAGATAAGATGAGATAAGATTAAGATATATTATATATTTTCGCTCATCTGTTGTAGAAGCTTATCAAAGCCATCCTATAATTTTTTAATAGAGATGCGAACACGGAATTTATGTCGCATAAATATTTTTACTATTTTCAAAATAAACGAAACGCTTGTGCTATGAAAATGACTAACTTGCTGGTGTCCTGGAATGGGACTCGAACCAGGGACCACCAGATTACTAAGCGAGCCTCATGACCATAACACCAAGAAGCAATTTGGATTACATATCTATCTATCATGTAATCAATTTTGTAGATGCCTCTATTCCTAATACTTTATGCACTCGCCTCATTTTTTTTTACTATATTCTTCACTTTCTTACTATTCCGGATCTTTTCTATTGTCTAGAAAAACCCGACGTGATTAAACGAAAAAAAATTAGGGTGTGATATATCAGAATACTAAAAGACCGTAAAAAATAGGATAATTATGTTTATTTAGCATATATTATGAATGTGTAAAAAGCGAAATATACAATAATCATCCGCCCACCTCCCTGCCTTCTATCTATGTGAATGAGGCTGTATTGTATGTGCAAGTATATTCGAAGGCATGTACAATGTAACATAAATCAATGGTTCCTAATCTTTTTGGCGTCAAGGAACACTATTAAAAGCACATATACTTAAAACATTATCGGAGATAAAAAAAATTAAAATATTGATTTTCATTCGTATTCTAGTATATATGTTAAATAATTCGGATGAATATCATATATTAATAGATAAATTATTGCTTAATACTCCACTTTAAGAAATGTAGAGGTATCCATACCAGCTGCGAAATTTATATATAATATAATGAAAAAAAGACTACAGATGTTTCTAGCATAGCCCATTCAAATAAACGAAAGATTCTCAGATTTGGAACATATATAGAACTTTCGTTTATTGTGGATGTATTGCGATGGAACTGGTGAACGTTGCATTATGTAATCACTTTAGCCAGCTCATACTGGTTGTACGCCCTGTTCCGTCGTATGAAAAGATTTCCATACACGTTTCTCATATAAATAGCTTCGTCTCTGTGAGACTTCTATAATTTATCTTAAACCAAATACTCTTAAGTAACACAAAGTCTTGGTAAATAAATCTTACTTTATTACAAAAAGACGAAGAGACTAGGTTTAGAACGAAGTTAAAAAAAAATCCATTGTAAAAAATACATTTTATTTGCTCAAACCACCGACCACCAGATCACTAGGCGAGTGATATGACCACTACACCAAAAAGTTACTCTTATTTACATTTAAGTCCTCGTCACATTATATTTACCCAAAAGTTTATGTGTAATTAATTTATATTTATTATTTACAATTAATTCGTGTTAAGAATTTCCAATTTATTATATAACTAGCTTGTAACCCGTCAAAAATTACTGTACTTTACATGACAGTTCCTAAGGAATAAGTATTCATTTAAGAAAAAAAAATAACTATAAAAAAGAAAAAAAATACACGTAACACTTTGTTACACAAACTTACGGGGACAGATAGACAGACTAATTGATATACGGACAGAAAACGAAATCATTATAATTGGGATATACAATTTCTTATAGAATACGATCTATTAATACATGCAATCCATATTCAATTATTATTAACCTCAAATCTTAAACGTCACTTTTAAAATGATTACTATTTTTTGAAAAGTTAAACTGATTTTGACGTCATTTCAATAATTATTGTAATGTCGCCAGGAATACGTTTGTCTGCTAAATTTCAGAGCGATTGTTTGTTATGAAATGGCTCAAATATTGATAGCAAGGTTTGTCGCTGATAGACAAGTAAAACCAATTCGTTTTAATGATAATATGGTCGTTAGATCGGTACATCATTACAAATACTCACCGTATGCGTTAACTGCAATGTGATTACTGACCGTAGCTTGCAAATTCTCCAAATATTGCAGTGGATACGAATAATTCAACATGATTCGGTTTCAGTCCCGGGTAATCCAGATTCCTAGAACTGAATACAACACAGCTGTAGAGGCTTTAAACAATCCTGAGCAACACTCTTACAATAGTAGTGAATAGGCATTTGGGCATACTGGGCAACATTATTTTTAGCGGCACGATATCTAATCGCTCGCGGCACACCGGTTGGGAATTACTGACATAAAGTATGGAAATTTCTGAGCACATGCCATAGTTTATGTGCTTACTCCCGGTGTAAAACAAATATTGCGTAACCTTTATAGAATAAATTATTTCAGGCATTTCGAGGCATCATTTGTTGACTTTCCGCAAATGTGTTTACTCGTGATCGGGCCATATAGCATCTAGTCTTGACATTTCCAAGTATGTACCATCGTCTATAGATTGAACTCCGTTTATACAAAATAAATAGCGTCTCCATCCCTATGAAAAACATGACATACTTCGTACAGCATAAGACTGTAGCATAAAATATGGAAATAAGATATATGCTTTAAGCCCACAAATACTCACGGTCGAGTTCTTTCTACACAAAACACAAGAAGTGTGTTTTGTGGGAGCGTCCATTAACCATGTGGTTCCATTTTGAACTCGTTTGAACCCTTACCTATCTCCATGTTACTTCCTCGAGTTGAACGTAGTTTTGTTCCTATTAATTCCACGTGACATTTTGTGCTGTTTTCTCTGAACAAAACTATATTTTCAATTATTTGGTATAAATGAACAACACTGATATTTGTTTTATAACATACTGGCTGTAACCCGACAAAAATGACGGTACTTAAGAATAAGTAATTACTTATTTATAACCGAAACCCATGAAATAATAAATAACGACTCTTATCAAAATATATTAACATTTTTTCAATATTTCTCCTACCGGCAGTTAAAGGTACTATTAAGGTAAATCGTAAGAAAAAAATACGAAAAAAAAATTTTCGGAAAAAAAAAATTTATTCGAAAAATTTTTTTTGAAAAAAGAATTACGGGCGGACGGACAGATAGGCAGACAACGAAATTATTGTATTGGGATAATAGCGCTATATAACAATTTGTATAAAAATGCAAAAATATTGTATAAAAAAATATTACTAAAATAAAAGACTGTTAGCGAGAAAGCCCAGAAAAGTTCTCATTCATTATTTTTTAAATTGATGAAATAGAATAAATTAAGAAACTATTAAGAATTATATCGTTTTTTATAACTGCAGTTCTATCACGAATGATTCTTTGTCCTGTATAAAAGATTTTCATATATCATCGATTTTGGCTTCTGAAAACTCGCTGGAAAATCATTGCCGGTATATCCACATAATGTTTATTTTACAGTATCATTTCACGTCGACTCAGACTTTGAACTTGAAATAACATTTTAACGAGCACTGGAATTTCCGTGTGCATTGTGTGCAAGCGAACATGGTGGGCAATGTTTTTACTACAGGAATTACCGGGTGGAGTAATGTTTTTAATACATTGATACTGGACTGGCGCGGCACGTCACACACGGGAGTATTTGACCGATCTACGCGGCCAAAAGTATTTCTTGAATTATTATTAATCTAAATGAATTATTCTATTGTTTTATTGCGCTTATAGTTATTTGGGATATGTCGTCACCTTCCTGACTAACTGGCATAACCGACACTTTTTCGATATTTCAGTTAGGAAGAGTTAAATTTAGATTTTTCAGGTGTACGAAAGGAATGCAGCTGATGCCAAATAGTGCTGTACCGCTACAAGTCAGAATATCTAAATCAGCACTAAGATCGAAATTTTTGAAAGTGTTATTATAAATAACTAAAACAAAAGTGATTGAAAGCGTAAAAAAAATTTTTGAAAAAAGATTTATTCCAAAATATATACCGTATAAATAAAATATAAAACCGTATGAAAAATAAAATTAGTGATGATTCGACAGTAATGAATGAACAAGAAATTTTTTCGTCACGAATGTACACTAGGCAAAATGTAAACGTTCAAAATAATACAGAAACAAAAATATACTAAATACAGTAATACCTACTCAAAAACTGTGATTAAGGTTTATTTTATTTTCATTGTTCCAAGAATTTTATTAGAGAAGTGTTATTTAGTTTGCAAATTGCATTTCTGGTTACTATTAAGTTTAAGGGCGCATCATAATGGTGGGCATTTCCAATCTTGATAATAACACTAATTACTAAGCTTCATTAGTCATTATCTTTTTTTTTTAGAATAAATTTGAAGCATCCCTGTGACCAGAAGTTTGTAATAATGTTTGAGCTGCATGCACCAATACATCTGTATTTACCGCACTTGGAATTTCTTCTGTTTTTCTTGGTTTGCTTCTCTCACTTAATTCAAAAAATGACTTTATTGGTCGACCTGAACGCTCCTGCTGAATAACTTTCGGAATTGAAAACGTTTCTTCTAACCATTCTATGGTATTTTTTCGGAATACGTCTTAATGTCTATGTGCTTTTATCCATCTTTGTTTAAATTGGATTTTTATATTCGAAAACTTGTTTAATGTCCTTGATGTGTTCATCATAATAGTTTTCAGATGACAAATGTCCATTTTGAAGATATGCCAATTTTTCTTCAATGTTAGGCAAGTCTTACTGTTGTATTTTATGAAATAAAAATTTTATATAAAAAGTAAAAATATTATCTTTTTCTTTGAATAAATTTGAGGCATCCCTGTGACCAGAAGTTTGTAATAATGTTTGAGCTGCATGCACCAATACATCTTTATTTACCGCACTTGGAATTACTTCTATTTTTCTTTGTTTGCTTCTCTCACTCAATTCAATAAATGACTTTATTGGTCGACCTGAACGCTCCTGCTGAATAACTTTCGGAATTGAAAACGTTTCTTCTAACCATTCTATGGTATTTTTTCGGAACACGTCTTAATGTCTATGTGCTTTTATCCATCTTTGTTTAAATTGGATTTTTATATTCGAAAACTTGTTTAATGTCCTTGATGTGCTCATCATAATAGTTTTCAGATGACAATTTTTCATTTTAAAGATATGCTAATTTTTCTTCAACATTAGGCAAGTCTTGCTGTTGTATTTTATGAAATAAAACATTTTGAGCCACTATTTTACCGTTAGAGCAACCTGGTAATTCTGAAAAAAAAACTGTTTATTTTCAATATAAATTTAATTACTATAAAGAAAATTCAATATAAAGAAAAAACGCGTTATTTAGTACTATTTCATTGAATTACCTATTAAGCAGGTCCGCAGCTAATTTTTACATGATTCTATTTCTAATGCTCTATTCTCTATATTGAAACAAGAAATATAGCAGAGAAGCATGCAGAAGCATAACTTATACCGTCGTGATAACCACTAAGTATAAAAAAAATTCGTAAATAGGAGAAATACTTTCGGTTCGTTTAAATATTATTACAATTCTATTAAGGGGGGGGTAAGGTTTTTAAATTTTTTTTTTTGCATTTTTTTTTAAATTTTTTAAATGAATGTATAACATCGCAAGAATATTGTGTCAAAATTTCAAGTCAATCGGAGCAAAATTGACAAAATTGTGAACATTTGAGCGATATCAGACTGATTTTCTATACCTGCTCGGGCAGCTAAGAGACGCGCTCACCTGAGGACTACCGGACGTGCTATTGTATTAGAAGAGTTTTACTTAGACAAGGACAAAAAGATGCTGATGACTAAACCTCTTTGCTGTGTGAACATGGCATCGACGATTATGTGTAAGTATAAAATAAGTGTTGAGTATTATTTTGAATTTTACAGTGTGCAAAGCTTTAAAACGTTTTCCCCACATCTCACGTTTTCAAAGTCGGTGTCCATCATAACTTCAAAACTACTACACTGATCCTTTTGAAATTTTGAACACTATTTCTGTACATAATTTACGAGGTAACGCTGTCGAATTTTTTTCAAATTTGTTATTAATTTTTATTTTTTAATAACAAATTAGTCGATATTTTTCGCAAAAAATCGCGTTTTTCCCTTCAAAGTGTTCCAAAAAATTGAAAAATTGAAATTTCAAAAAACCCTCCCAGCGTTACCTGGGAAAATCTATTATCTATCGAATGAATTTTGATTTTTTGATTTCAGATGATCTAGCACCAAGTTATGATGGACACCGCAATTCTACTTTTTTCCGAGACACGTCCGAATAATTGCTGCCATTGCCGTATTTTTTAATATTTCGTCTTGAAAATTTTACACAATATTTTTCAAATGTCATACTTTAATGTACCATTGGTTTTAATAAAGAGATTTTAACCGTGTTGTCACAAAAAATTCACAAAACATGCTTTTTTTGTACGAATTAACCTTACCCCCCCCTTAAATAATATTGAAAATACTCAAAATATATGAGGTATTACTTGTACTGTATTTCTGAATCCATGAATAGCCAAACACACAAAATAAATTTTTAAACTGAACTCTTCCGCAAGGAGCGCCTAGAAAAGATACGTGCACTAATATTGATGTCCAAGTTCAGTCTGTGATCTTAGCTCGAAACGGTATCATAGGTCTGTGAGAGGGGTCGTCAATTGTTTAACGACTATTCAACTTGATGAGGTAATATTTTTTTTATCTGTGGCAAGTTTAACAAAATTGACTTTGGCCGCGTAGATCGTCTAAAAATCCTAAGTGCGTCGGCCAGTTTTTCAAGTCACATGGTCTTTTCATGTAAGATTGCAATTAAGTTTGTGTGGGTACAGTGCATAATACGCGCATTTTTTCGTTGTGTTAAGTTTACGGATACGCCCTCTCGCATTCAACGCACCATTCACCCTATTACCCGCAGTCTCTCTCCTCTCGATATATTTCTCAACCATCCCTCTTTTATCGAACATACTTCCCAAGTACACAAACTCATCTACTTGTTCCAAACATTTATTGCCTACTAGTACCAATTCTTATTTTGAAAAATTTTGTATAGATTCATATCTAAAATATTTCAAGTGTCTTTATCTTTATTTTTCTATAAGTGGAAGAAAATGTACGTATGTAAAACAATATCTTTAGCCAAGTGGTTTGGCTTGGTTTCCTAGAATCACGCTGTCCAACAATATTTCCTCGACTTTTTCTTGAGATGTAAAATATGATACATTTCCGATTGTGTCATATCATGCCCGAGATATTACAACTTACATATCATAATTGTTTTAATTCCCTTGTTTAAAAATCCTACTCAGAATATTTCTCATTTTTTTTAATCCTGGCCATTCCTCTATAGTTCTACATCTCAAATACATTATATCTTAGTTTTGCCTTGGTAAAAAAAATCTATGAAATAACAACACCCATAACGTAACCTAACCCTACATCGAACCATTGAGTTATGCTCATAAACGCACAGTATTTTTTTCGAAAAACCATTTCGAGTTGTGGTTTAAAATTGAAAATGTTTTTAAATAACAATGATTTTGTTACATTTTAAATGTAGATGTAATAAAATATTATATTAATACACTTTTTAAAAAATTAATAAAAAAATAAATAAAAAATTTGCAGCCAAGGCAATAAGAGCGATATATATGCGTATGTCAATAAAATAAGAGCGTGAAGCTTTTTTGCGTTTTTCGCTTTTTGGTGTAGAGAAAAAGCACCCCACGCTTAAGATTTTAATGACATTCGCGTACACTGTGATCATTCTTAATAATGTAACTATTAAATATTTATTTTCTTCTTTTTTATCTTAGTTTTTTAAATATAATATTACTTTCTACTTTTTAGTTTCCGTCACATTGAATGTTGCAGTTAATTTGAATTGCTGCGAAGACATGTTTCTTTTCTGATTGCTAATAACTTGCATAATAAAACAAACCGCCATGTACAACGTCCGATAAAATTTCAGCATATAATTTTTTTTAATAATCAGAATAAGCTTGTTAAATTAATGAATAATTATTTTATAATCATCCGGAATACATCCGTAATGAAAACATTTGTGCGGGCCTGGTAGCCCAGTGGGCATGACACTGGTTTCCCTGTGAGATCAGAATAAATCTATGTACCTGTACGTAATTTACTAAAACTTGGGTGTTCTTGTGATGTAACGACTTCAGTAATTGAGCCTCTTGGCCTATTGAAGCGTTAAAAATAAATATATAAATACGTCTCTTTGCAGTATGTCAGAGCGATTGTTGGTCAAAAAGTGCGTCGAGTATTGATAAAACTTGTGAGAAGTGAATCTAAATAATTACGTGTACAAAGTAACGTAAATTCGTCCCTTGATACCTGCATAAATTTAATATTCAAGCTTTTATGTAGGTTTTTCCTTTGTTGGAGTTTGTTAACATTTTTATTGGCCTTCTCTGTATATATAGGCTCATTTTAAAAAAGCGATAACTAAATACATATTTTTCCATTTTAATGAGGTGGAATACTCCATCGTGTAATAAAATTGCTAAAATTAACTGACAGCAGCTCTTCTCTCGACCGTTTAAGCCTTTGTCTTTCCTAATCGCAATATTCACATTGGAATACCTAACACGGGGAGGCTTAATGCGCCTGTCAGGAAGATTCCGAGTCGAGAAGAAATATATTAAATGGTTCCTTCAGATGACCCCAGTCAAAATTTGGGGGAAAATCGAATTATATGAAATCGGTACGGAAGAGAAGAGAACGACCTGGAAAATAGAGAGGATAACCCCGGGCTAGGTTAAGTTTTTACCAAGTACGTGTCAAGATAACTTTTTCTATATTATATGGACGAGTAAGCATTTTTTATTAACTAGACATTACTTTTGTGGTTAAACATTTTTGTAGGTTGTGGTTTGAATAATTAATTTAAAAGTGGAGTTGAGATCACTTAGAGTCTGCTAGATCTTGGCGACACTTTAAAGTATAAAAGCCGGTGCGCGTGCGCACGACACGCGATTTTTGATATCTGTCATCAAAATCTTTTTTAATCAAACTTTCGGTTAAAAATGATTTTGATAATCTTACCCTATTCACAATCCAAGAACATTACTACTCCAGACACCTACACCGACCCCTATTTACCTCTATCCTGTGGCATATAAATGTAAATTTTTCAAATAGAAGAGGATATTTTTTTATTTTTTTTTATTTATTTATTTCTTTTAAAAATTTTTATACATATAAATGAAGGTAGTTGCTTCACTAGACAAGTCTGTTCTGAAGCAACTACCTGTGCAGTTTTTTTTTTTTTTGAACATTAGAAGATATAATATATATAATACACATATATACACACATACATACAAATATACACTCATATACATCTCAAAAAGGTAGACATAGAGAGACACACTGACACATGAGATATATATATATATATATATAATAGATTGATTATATAGTTTAATAGATATATTATATATATATATATATATATATATATATATATAATATTAGAAATAAGATTTATATATTGTCTGTAAGAAATAACTTCTTTAAATATTGTCCCATCAATTATACCTATGTATCTAGTTCTATCAATATATTCTAACTTATAGGTAAAAGATATTACGTACAAAATCCCTCAAAATGTGTCTATGACAACAACAAGATTGAACTCTCTAGTACCTTCTGGGATGCGCTACCACACGGAATTGTCTTTAATCATTCCGAAAACGTCTAAAAACGTCTGGAATATTATCGTTAACACTAGGAAAAAAATATAATGTTCTCGAGGATTTTTTATCATCCATCATATGACATTCATTAATCAATTAATAACTTGGGACTTGCAGATAAGGTCGATATATCCACAAATACAAGGCTTCTATAGCGTAACTGGATAACGCGCCTGCCCCGGAAAGGAGGAGATCCGTGGTTCGAATCTCGGTAGCAGCCAAATATTTTTTCTTGGATTTTTCTGTATGTCTTTCTAATTTATTAATTAATTTGGTTTTAATGCACGATATTCAGCTTTTACAGGGAAAATGAACATAAGTTTCCAATGAGGCAACTAAAAACTTATGAGTTTATAAATTCTTTATATATATGTCTATGTAACTAAGGTGTAAAATAATAATCTCTCGCCATCCACTAACCTGCGAGCATGCTGCGGATATCAAGACTAGGAGTCTATTCAAGAACAGATATTGTGTGAGCAAATTTTCTCGATTTACCCATATAATTTTATAGGTTAGTAATAAATTATAAGACAAAAGTATTAATACGAAATACAAAATTAAAATTGTATTGTATGAAGTGAATTTAACGAAAATATCATACGCTGATAGACTACAAGGCGTTTTCGTATTTTTCGTTTTCGTATTTTTTCGTTTTCTTAGACTCGTTTTTTACGCAAATCTTGTGATGGGGCTCACGTAAGCTATTTCAAGCACTTTTAAATTTCAATGCCCTTTCCATAAGAGGGGCGAAATCTTACAGCTTTATTATTATTTCACAATTTTTGAAAACCGTAACAGCAGATAACTAGGATTACTGTACTTCCTACAATTGAAAATTTGAGTATAATATACACCTAAGTATTGAACATATGAATGATGAATGAATTTAAACTGATTAAATATAAATATTGCAGAAAAATTTTATCATGAGGTTATAAGAAATATTTTACGATCAGTTGGTTTAGTCTAGCAATAACAGATTCATCTTGTCCTGGCGAACAATTATTTTGCATATGTTAATAACCAGTAAATTTTGTAGATTTTCAAGTAAGTACATATGCATATGACTGTCAATGAAATGAAGAAGTGCGTAGCGATGATTAAAAAAATGTAGCACTCTTCATTTACCCATCGCACATTTCTTTTTCTAAGCGTTTATCGTCCGCTTCCCGGCTATCAGCCGCCTCCTGTCAGCTCTGCAGATAAATAAACTTATTTTTCAACATTTATTTTTTGGGTTGAACATAAATCTAGCCGAACTGGACCGTTCACACCGCCTAGGCACATTTTTTGACTTCATTATTTTTATGCGCGTATCTATTGAAAATTCCACTTTCATCTTTCGGATAATTTATGCATAATAAATTATGTCATTTCGGTGTTCAGAGACAAACTATATTTCAGTGAGATTGTTTGTAAAATATCTCTATTTTAAATTTTAATTTTGACATTTTTTCTAATGGCCTAATTTTGGTTTCCACAGAAAATTTATTATTTTAATACTCACTTCCTAAATACAGCATTCCCGTATTTTTAAGTACAAAATCTATTCCACTGTTAAATTATTATTGGTTGTATAAATGTTTGACATATGTACTAGTATTCTAAACTTATTCCAGGATATCTTTAAAGTGTATTTTTTTACTTTCTGGAGCTTTTTCCATATTCATCAAATATAACCAACTAAACACCATAAATACATTTTAATGATAACATCTTGAAACGTCGAGAAAACTTGTTTTTTTTTATTTCAAAACGATCATTATAAAATTGTAATTATTTAACTATATAATACTGAGATTATCAATTTTCTTATGTTATATGACACACGAAATGACATAGCAATTTTATATACTCGTATAAGATTCTTGAGTGTGTATTATATCCAGTCGGAATAAGAGAAAGCTTTGAGAATATTTTAGAATTTGTAATATTGTACACACATATATGAAATATTAGTATACAGCTTGAAAACAGAGAGACAACAAAGTGAGCAGAAAATAAATAAATCTATTTTGTAGTTAACACAAATGTTCGTAGAATTCTCTCAACGGCTATACATAAATTTACAGACACACCTGTGTGAAAATCATATGACGTAAAACACACGAGGACCAAGAATATTGTGGTGCTTTTCTAAAACTAAACCAAAACACTTCTGCTATAAAAATAAAACCACTTTGGACGACTGCTAATGGAAGTGAACTTCTGACCTTGCCACTTAATCTCACAACCTAGACAGACTTTTTAGGAATAATATTATTTCATTCATAACAATGAAATTCGTTCAATATTCGACATATATTTCGGCGTATAGAATTTTAAGGTATTAAATAACAATAAAAAATTTATCAAGGTATCTTATGCACATTTTTTTGTACAAATTAATCAATTATTTTGAATCTCGTTTCTCAATACTTTTCGTTCGCTTGCAATTTTGCCAGTAAATTAAATAAAAGCTCTGAAAGCTTTGTTTGGCAAAAAGTAGAGTTCTAAATATACTCCGTTATATTTTTTTATTTTCAATATTTTTAAATTATGTTGTTTCCGATTAGTTAGTTTAGTTGGCGATTTATTATTTCCTTTTTTGGATAATTTGAAGGTTTTGATAAGAAAAAAGTACTTTTCGAAAAGATTCCGTTCGGTGCATTTTCCGTAGATATAAATTGGGGCATGGTACGGAGATTGAGGAGAGTGGCAAAATCGACCACGAATCTCAAAAAAAAATTCTTGGGTTACTTTGGGTATTGATTGTGGCGATGACTTCTAAATCGTCCATTTTGGGTTTGCAGTTCAATACTTTTATATAACAATATGAACAAAATAATTACTGCTTCATATATAATGGATAATCTTTTGTAATCTGTGTTTAATAAAGAAATGAATAGCCGGGACAATGGGGGCAAATTTTGAACGGCAGCCCTTCGGTACACGTGTTTATTTGGCATTAAAAAAATGACAACCAGGCGGCGCATGAGAAGGTCCAATATAGGAGCTTTTGTTAATAAAACGGTCTTGGGAAAGCAGTGGTCTGCCCTCATAAGGAATGCTCGACTTTCTGCCGTAGAAAAAATAGTTAGATGGCATTAAGGAACTCGCGGGGGTGGGCAAAGAGGATGAAGCGTTACACTTTTCTGTCGTACCTAGCATACAACTCTCACTTCATCCAAACATCTTCGCATGCAAGCTCAACAAATAATGAGGTTCCTAACAGGACCATACGCCAGTATATGGTAAATCTGGTCATGTCAAGTTCTTTCTCTGCCACCCACTATTTCTGATGCCGATGAAATTAGTCCAATAATTGCAAAATTGATAAATCTTAGTGTAACGAAAGGAATAGTACTAGATAATTTGAAAATTTCAATAATCAAAATTTAAATCAGGAAATCACAAAGAATTAACAAATTATAGACCGATTAATCTATTATCATGTATCGATAAATAATGGAAAAGGCATTAATTGGCCAAATAAACCAATATCTAAAAAAGCACATAATTAACAAAGCGCAATACGGATTTCGAAAAGAAAAATACACTAAATTATTATCAAATGTGACAGACGAAATAAATAACTATCTAAACGAAAAACAGAAAGTAGGAATAGTTTTCATAGATTTCGCACAAGGCCTTCGACACACTCGAGTACGACATACTATTAACAGCAATGGATGAATGTGGAAGAGAACCCCTTAAAAAATGAAAGCAAAACTACATGACAAATAAAAAACTAATAGTAAAAATTAACAATACGAATAGTGAATTATGCAAGATTTGTAGAAGAAACAGAAGTTGTAACCTGATCAAGTTCGGGACCTATATGTTAAATCGCGTATGTAAATAGTCTTCCCAACGTTATTAAAAATTACTTGAAAAAGATGTTTGCAGATAATACGTGCACGTATTATTATATGCAGACAAAAACAATAAAAAAATCGAAAAAACCTAAATCTACCATATACTGAAATGGTCACATGATAATGGAACAATCATTAATACAAAAAAAAACGAAATATATATTAATACATTCCGCTTATACAAAAAATAAGACTTTAATAGTTTAATAATTTAATAATAGGGCATTTGTTTGATTGTTTACATAATTATTACAAAGTTTGCAGCTGCGAACACTTAGAAAAAGTAGACAAATATTGTATGTTTGGGACTAACAATGGACAAAAATTTCAACTGGACACATCACATAGAAGACACATCAAACTAAGAACCCTACTCGGTAAATTCTTTTACTTCAAATGTTGTATTTTAAGAGACACACGTGATTGCTTATATATATTTTGGTAGACTCTGTTGTAAACTACGGCTTATACAGCTACGGATTGACATTCCAAGTATTTAGACAAAGTAAAATAACTACAACTAAGAGTAATTAAAACTTAAGCAAATAAAAAACAAAAAGAAGCATGTAAGGACCAACAGGAAAACCTATTCAAATGTGTAAAATCTTACCGATTCAAAAACAACTTTATAATAAACTGACACTGGAAGAACGAGAACGAGAGATTTAAAACACAAATACAAGATGAATATACGACAAGACAAATAACAAATAAGAAACCATAAATAAAAAACAAAACAATTATTATGGAGACAGGACCAAACAGAGCGTAATACCAAAATTATTCAACAAACTACCGGATAGAATAAAAAATATAACGGGACAAAAAATATAGAAAAATACTAAAGGAATTCTACAGTGAATTGTGAAGTGGATACTTAAAAGCGTATAAGTTTTAATATTGTAGTTTTACATTATATGATAAATTAAGGACAATTAAGTAAGGAAATGCACATATAATCCTTGCGTTTTAACAGTAAATATAGTTTTGCAAGAGGTAAAAATAAAATGGCAACAGTAAAAAAAAGGATCTTTCTTACAATTATTTCCTTATTCAAAACACAACATGAAGAAACCAACCCTTTTTTAAATCCTTTTTAAAGTAAAAACTAGCTCACTTCCCGTCATTCAATCGAGCTGAAATTGTGTATATTGATTTGATGTCGATGACAATGTATTCTTACAGACTTTTTCCCAAACATATACGCACGTACACAAAAAATTAAAAGTATTTTCGAATGTTTGGGCAAGTTATTCTAAAATTATTTAAACCATGAACACTTATTAGAATTATTAGAAGTTAACTCTTTATTTAAAATTGCTATTAAAAACTAAAGTTGGTTATATCAAAATGCCGGTGGGTAGTTAATATAACAAAACCTGAAGAAACAATTTTCCTGATTATCTTAAATTTAATTTAGTGCCGATTTGATACAAATGAATCTCTTAGTCAAGAAAACAAAAGTAAAATAAAATCAAAACCGTATCTTCACATATAAAGGATTTATAATAAAAAATATGTTTTAATGGGTTCATTTTTTAATTCTATTCACTATGATTGATCAGTTTTACATTCCTTCCTAATTTGTTATTCTTTACTGTATCATATACCTATAATCTTCCTAATTCAATTATAAGGTTGAAACAATATAAGCTCGTTTAGCATAACGCTCGGTTACTCCGGATTACTACAGATTACAAGTGTAACACCTGTTTAGTAAATATTAGTATCATTTTAACAAAAAGGTTCACAATATTATATTAGTACTTAATGAAATTCGAAAATGCTTACAGTTTGGTCGATATTCTAATTGGGTAAACACAAACCATTACAATTAGCAATTTGCAAGCTCCTTCGGTTGGAGGTGAATGTGCCTTTCTATTTAACTAGCTCTGCACTCTGACTACTTAAGATAGGTACCCAACATCACAACCGCCAATTAGAAATTCTCTACCTCAAATACTCTCTGAACATTGGAATAGAAAACAATAAACCAGACATTCTTTTGATGTAATAAAAAGTAGGACATTTATCGTTGTATGATTTGGCAGTAACTTCGTGGAGCAACATCTTAAATTAAAATATATTTTTTATTTATACATTGAACTTAACTCATAATATTTGGATTACTTATTACTATATTATCATTTTTATTGTACTATAGATTCTAGGGAAGCAGTCCTTCTCATCATCACTTGATGATAAGAGGGATTCTCTAGTAGTAATAAATAACTCAAATCGTGTTTTAAGTATAAAATTTTAATAAAAATTATATTTCTAAAACAATTATTTTGTTGAAATAAATATCGGCGATAGCGAACGATAAAAAATCTTTCCGGCAAATGGATCATTGAAATATTCCCACAAATATAAATAGGAAGAGCGAAGAATGGAAGATCAAACGAAAAAGGTCCAGGGCATATAAAGTATTTGTAATTAGCATAATGAATACCTCTTGACTATTCCAATATGCGGTAGATAGGAACGAGATTTCTATGTCGCGGTTAGTATTTATACGCAATCGATTTACAAAAAAAATCGATTGCCACTCAACTATAACATTATTACGCATTTAATTTTCTAAATGATTTCATATAAATATATTTGAATTGTACAACATTTTACTTAAGAAAAGCATATGTCGAGTGCTTTTATTTTATATTAGGTCCTTACATATGAAATTGACGTTTTGCCGTACTGGCAAATTTGATCTCAAATATCTTCTCTTTGGTTAGGAATTCCAAATCCAAATTTATACAGCTATTTACTCATGTATTTGTGTTTTGAAAATTATAATTCATTTGTTTTTTCCTCAATTGTTTTTTTCTTTGCGAGACTCAGTTTACAAAATGAAAAACTTGAAATATCGCGTTATTTACGAGTACGAGTTCCACCGTGGCACCAGTGCTGCAGAAACGGCTCGAAGGATTAATGATGTGTATGGTGACGGTGCCGCAAAAGAAAACACAGTGCGTTTTTGGTTCTAACGTTTTCGTTCTGGAAATTTCGACCTGCAGAATAAGCCCCGTGGACGGCCGGAGACCAAAGTTGATAATGAAGAATTGAAGGCTTTTGTGGAAGCGGATCCATCGCAAACCACATCCGAGTTAGCTGCAGGCTGCGGTGTTAGTGATAAAACTGTTTTAATCCACTTGAAGCAAATTGGTAAGGTGAAAAAGCTTGAAAGTTGGGTACCTCACGAATTGAGTGAAGCAAATCAACAAACGCGCGTTGACTGCTGCGTTGCATTACTCAACCGGCACAATAATGAAGGGATTTTAAATCGAATCATTACCTGTGATGAAAAGTGGATCCTGTACGATAATCGGAAGCGCTCATCGCAATGGCTGAACCCTGCCGAACCAGCCAAACCATGCCCCAAGCGAAAATTGACTCCAAAAAAGTTACTTGTGAGCGTTTGGTGGACTAGTGCTGGTGTCGTTCACTACAGCTTTCTTAAATCTGGCCAGACGATTACGGCAGATGTCTATTGTCAGCAACTGCAAACCATGATGGAAAAGCTAGCTGCTAAACAACCGAGGCTGGTTAATCGCTCTAGGCCACTGCTGCTTCATGATAACGCTAGACCACACACTGCACAACAGACGGCTACCAAATTAGAGGAGCTTCAATTGGAATGTCTAAGACATCCACCGTACTCTCCGGACCTTGCCCCAACAGATTACCATTTTTTTTCGAAATTTGGATAACTTCTTGCAAAGGAAAAAATTCAACTCCGATGGGGCAGTCCAAACCGCCTTCAAAGATTTTATTGATTCCCGTCCGAATGGTTTTTTTTAGTAAAGGGATCGATGAACTACCTATGAGATGGCAAAAGTGCATAGATAGCAATGGTACATACTTTGATTAAATAAATATATTATAATAAAAAAAAATCGGCTTTATGTTCCTCCCATACTAAACGCCAATTTCATATGTAAGGACCTAATATAATACTTTTTGCTAATAACTGTTGTTTGCCTAATGCGTGTGGGCTAAAATAATTTATTGCCTCTCCAGACATATAATTTTTATTTTGTTTCCCATATATAATACTTTACTAAGTGCTAGATATTATTAATTTGTTTACATGCTTCTATTTTATTACATCTTTCAAGAAAACAGTAATTTAACCAGTATTCCGAGAAACTCTCATACCGTTATATGTATGCATACATGTAGGTCATGCATACTCCTTATAATTGTTTTCTTATATAGTTGTTCTCTTTTATTGTGATATGCCAATAAGAATAATTTCATTTTCTCTCCGTCTGTCCGTTATTTCCTGTAACTTCATTAATTAAAAAAAAGATAAACATTTTTTTTTGTTTTATTTTTATAAACGACGAAAGGTCACGGGAATTTGGTCCAAATACAAATTTTCCACGACAAAAACCCCACGCAACCCAATTCTTATGTTATTATTATCCCAATAATAATCATTTCGTTATGTGTCTGTCCGCAACTGTCTGTAAAACGTTTTTTCTTTTTAACAATAAATAAATACTTATTCTTTAGAAACCAACATATAAACTAATTTTGTAGTTATAATTAATTATTTTCAAAAAATAATTTTGTAGTTATAATTAATTATTTTCTCAGTCAAAGTAAACTACCACTTTTTTCTTGAACTTGGTTAGAAATTACTAGACATGTATATTATTAGTATATTCCATACGATAAAATGAGAAATTAACCCCCAAACACTAGGTATAACTAATTTTGAAGGTCTATAATATCGTATTGAAGGTCTAGAAGCCTTCTGAATTTGTCACTAGTGTGGATGTGAAAGGAGCGACAGATATGCACTTCACAGCATATGTAGTATTTAACGTATATTCTCTACAGTTGGTACGGCGTTACGGTTTATTTTGTTTGTTTTTTTATAGGCGACTTGTGATATATGAATTCACAAGTTTAGTCAATTGTCTATATTAAATGTCGATGTTAATGGATTTTATAATATTTTTAGTAGAATGACAATACGGCATGTATTTCATTTCGCAGTTTTTTTCTATTTTATCCAGATATATTTATAAAATACGGGTATTTCGGTGTGATGCGACTGATATAGCAATATTATAAATTAATTTCTAACAGCCAGCCGATTCTAATATAACTCTGAATAAATGCGCAGTTTTATTTTAATTCCTCGGATTTCATACATTATCAGTCTACGCTTTGCCACCAAGATTAAGAGACATGAATCTTATGTTCAATAGTTCTAATAATAGGTTCAGACATTTTGAATATGTTTTTTACTCCCTTCCTTTTAACTCGTAGCGTCTGTTCGTCTGCTTGTCGGCTTGTCTGCCGAAAAACATTGGATCGATTTTTAACCCTTTTCCCGTGATTCCATCGAGCTGAAACATTGCAGGCAGACTCGGGGCGACGATAAAAATGATGTTACAAATTTTAGTTCAAAAAAATTTAATAATTATAGTATAATTTTGGATTTTTCGAAATTTTTTATAACTCCCTTTCGTAGCGTCGCCCGACTCGAGCCCGACGTGTAGAGTATGCGCAAAACCTGTTTCAACTGTAACTGTAGTAAATGAGAAAGGGAGTACAATGAAAATTTAGTTTTTATGGGTTAGTTTTTTGTATGTATTTAGATTTTAAAAATCAGCATTAATCGTCAAAATATACTTATTCTGTACTTATATGTAGGTACCTTTTAGTGTAAATGAACCACCTTAAAATTATTATAATTGTGATGTTCTCGTCTTTTTTTTAGGAGGAAGACTTTCTAGGTATCGGGAATCTAGTCAAACTCGATGTACTGCTTCAAGATACATTATTGGTTGTACAAATAGTACACGCGACAATATTACGTTACTGTTACTGATATGGTAGCTGCGTGGTAAGAGAGGACGGCAAGATGGCGTCTCTTGATTCTTGATCTTGATAGACGGTATAGCCTCCTCTAGACGTCGACAGATGCGTCAGCGGACGTCGGCCCATGCGTCTGCTGACAGATCACGACGATCCTTTTACACGCTGTGGGTCAATCAGTCTGTGCCAATTCTGCGTCTGCCACAACAAACGGATTGGTGGCAGACGCATCAGCCGTGGTAAATACCTACCACAGATGAGCAAATACCTCCTTCTACACGTCTACACGAGCGAAGGCTCTCTCTCTGTCCGTCGCTCTCATTTATTCGGACAGACGTTCACTCAGATACTTTACAATTTAACTTGGAACTTACTTAAAATTTAAAAAATAAATTTTTTAACTTACGCTGCTAAATCTCATTCGGAGAGAAAACAACAGTAGTTATCATGGCATCCATATACACTTTAAAGTATAAAATATGTACACACGGATGAAACTTGTCTCGAGACTCGCATAAAATAGAGTATAAAATTGAGCGCGAAGAAATTTCATTTTTTCTGTTGAATTTTTGGTGCAGACTAAATTATACACAATCGGAACGAATAACTGATGCCACATCTTCGAGACGAGAGAGAAATGTTTTATTCATGTGCACGCACCATTATATGCGGGCGGTAGTGACTGGAGCGCGTGACGAGTTATTCTTGCTGAATCTGAATTATTTACACCGACACCATTACTTTTCTCTCCTTGAACAAATCTAGGACAACCCGATCCAGCTAAGTTGCGAACGTCGTCCACTTGTGCTGCCATTGACGCTCGCATTATACATTTTTTATTCGCATTATAAGTACCATCCTGCTCTCATTGATTCGTGCGTTCTTTGTTCCTGACTTAACAGAAGCCTAAATAACTGATGATGCTTGACAAGATCAACCCCTCTTGCGTAGTGTCGTAACTAGCGAATTGATAATTTTTTCGCATTAATTTTCTACATTTTTTAAACTTTTTATTTATTTGTATAGTACATACAATGATTTTATAAAATAAATTACACTTATGTTATTACATTTTAAATATTTTATTGTACTCACCATAATAGTATGAACTAAGAGCTCCAGTTTATGGAAGGAGTATTTTATTTTATTTAAAATTTATTAACACAATAGAATATTTAATATATTACTGCTATTAAAAAATGCATCTGAAATATGCGAAATTCAAGATATTGTGTGCATCTGGATGATACCAAAGTTATTTGTAGGATACAAGAGGATCGTCTCTGAATACGGGGGGATGATTAGTAAATAGTATACGAATTGATTCACAATTTTTCCTTTTATTACATCAAAATAATAAAATTCAATATTTTATACTATTTTTCATAATTTTTCACTTAGAACGCCCGTCGTCAGCACCAACGTCTCTACTAAATATTATTCTCATATTGTGATCTCATCTGTGAAATTGCCATTATTTTATGTATAAAAAAACAATTCGAAGATAACGCATATTTTCATTTTCTCCATGGTCGCAGAAACAGTGACATCATAGAAAAACAAACGTCGGAAAAACAAAGAAATAACTAATTATGAAAAAGAAATGTCGTAGCTTTAATATAACATTAATTTGAATTTGGAATTCTAAGTGCAAGATATCGAACTTCAAAATAGCTAGTATTAGAAAACAGCAATTTCATTGTTAAGGACCTAAAATTAAAATGAATCTCATTTGAGACGACTACATTGTTAAATGTACATCCCTAAACAGGTAAATAAAATACTGTTATTTTATTTTCTAACTCTTTTATCTGACTGGAATGGATGAAGGTGGAGAAGCTCATTTTGAAGTTAGGTTATGTATACCTTACATAGGTATAAAAAAATATAAAGTTTAGTATATGTATGTTGTGTTTTAGACATTCGCGGTTTATTATGTCCTGGTCTTGACATTTTAATATTATTATTTTATTATATTTAGTTTTAGATTTAAGCGAATAGTCGATTTAAAAAAATGGTTTTCTATTCATGAATTTTCAGCTTCAAAATCCTACAATTATGTCCCGTGATTTTTCACGGGTTAACTTTAGCATTTTTTGCAATTTGTGGTTTAATATTTTTACACAAAATCGTAAGTGATTATTAGCTACACGTCCTAGACTTCGGTCGGTGTGCCCTGTTTCATGTAAATGTGTTACATTAAATTATTATATTAACACAATCTTACTTAGAATTCACAATCTCAGGAATGAATTCAGTCTCTTCGACATATTCCATTATTCAATGCATACACTCTAGCTTGTGCTACAACATAGCACACAACTTTTCTTTCGTTCACTTTTATGCATCTTTTTGGGTTGTTAAAGCTTTTAACATGGTCGTTTCCCAATTATTAATTGGTTGGTATCTGATCTTGCCAGGTGTCTCGTGAATAGCCTCTGATTCTGTTTCCTTCAACGCATGCCTCGTACATTTTCTTCGCCATCCTCTTTTAGATCATACGTTCCCCTTAGCTGTTCTGTGTTAATTTTTTTATTTAATTTTATCTTAATTTATTTGTTACCCGGCTTTGCACGGGTTAAGAATTAAGTTGAAAATAAATTTGTGGGGGGAAACAAAGGTTTGATTCGAACGGTATAGATTTGCATCGAAAATATATCAGGGAGAAGAGAAAAGGTAAAAGGGGAGGGAGGAAATGTGTTACCTGCCGAGTCCTAAAGAATAAGTTTTCAAATTTGGAGATCGATCGGTCGATCGGTATAGATTTGCATCGAAAATATATCGGCGGAGGGGAAGGGTTAAAAGAATAGGGGGAAATGTCGCCTATTTTACCCGCTGAGTCCTAAAGAATAAACTTCCAAATTTTGAGTCCGATCGGTCAAACGGTACAGATTTGCATCGTAAATATGTCAGGAGGAGGGGAAGGGGAATAATAATACGGGGGGTATATCGCTTATATTACTCGCCGAGTCCTAAAGAATAAGTTTCCAAATTTTGAGTCCGATCGGTCAAACGGTACAAATTTGCATCGAAAATATGTCAGGGGGAGGGGAAGGGGTATGAGGAAATTTTGTCTATGTTACCCGCCGGGTCCTAAAGCATAAGAATGCAAAATTTGAATCGAATCGGACAAACGGTGTGGATTTGTATAGAGAACAGACAGACAGACAGACAGACAGACATTGAGTTTTATAGGTATAGATTAAAATCTGAATGTACATACCCGAGTTTTAGGTATTATATCGACAAGTGGCTAGGTAAAGTAGTAGTACTGATAAAAATACTTACGATTTGTGGATTAAAAGCTGAGTTAGGTTTTTTGTCAGATATAATCTGACTAATGAACCGGAGTTGGTGGGAAAAATGCATACGTAGTGATTTTAATCATCTCGAATTGTATCAGTAATTGTATCAATTTAAGATTTTCAGTTGATAAAACAGTATAGATTTGTAAATAGGTTATAACAGGGGGAAGTAGTTAATGATAATAATTATAATATAAATATTTCGAGACATGTACATACTTAATTTCTAATTATTTTGTGAAAATTCTAGTTAAGTTAACTAATTTCAGATTACTGACTGCATGCCGCTATTATTTATGTACAAAGATACTGGTATTTAATAGAATTATGCAAAGCCCATAACGGCAGTACAAAAATATCCTCCAATCGATAGATTTCATTGAAGACTGGCCTCATCTTGCATGCGGTAACCCTACTTCAGGTAGGTATTACGTGAAGCGTCACGTTGCGCTGCGCCGGGAGCGTTGCATTGTTGTCTCTTGTCCTATTGGCCCGCGGAGCTGAGCGCAGAGCAACTGAATACAACATTATTACTTACGGTGGTCAATTTTGAATGACTTCAAATCGTAATTATCACGACAGTGCAGACAGCCATAATAGTTTTACTGCTTTGGTCCAGATTCAAGAATCATTACATTTATTGGTGTAAAATTACATTAACAACTTCCGAAGCAAAATTACTCGCGAGTTAGGTACGTGCTCTGATATATGTAGTATATAAACATAAAATACATTTTACGGTTTTAAAATATACATAAACTCCTCTAAATAATTAAACTTTTATTTATAAACACAAAGTCATCAAACACTAACTTAAATGTAGCACTATTATGTAATTGGCATTAATCGTCACTCGAGAATCTTCTACTTGTCTATGAAACACTTTTGCTTGATAGTAACTTGTTGTAAAATTCACCAGCGATAACAAAAAACCTTACTTAAAATTTATTGTTAAGAAAAAATATATCTTTATATTGTAATCCGGCTGCAAAACTATCTATTACCTTTCCAGAAAAAAACATTTGCGAGTAAAGAATGTCATATTTTTGTGTATCGTTAGGTCAACTAGGTACCTAAAGGTAATCTTTGTGACTTTTCATTATCGTTTTACAATGAAAATTGATATATTTGCATTCGGTACATTTTCAATTAAAGTATGTGTTTTAATTAAAGTGTGTGTTAAAACGAGATTATTTGCTAAAAGAAATATGAAAACAATAATAATATTTTGTCATGTTGATATGCAAAATAATCACTTTTAATGTTTGAAGGCAACGATCGTAGAGGCCGCCCGAGATTAAGCTACGTAGACCAGATTATCGAAGATGTGCGCTGTAGTACCTTTGACCAAGAGGTTGGCAGGTGACAGAGAGGAGTGGAGAAATCGAGTGCTTGTTGCAGACCAATCCTAGAATTGCAACCCAAAAAAATGCTTACTGTATTTTTTGAATTAGGGAGAGAAAAATCTTTAAGCCTCTTTATCTCAATATGCATAGTTTGGAAAGATTTGCATTTAGGGTGCGATACATCAAAACCACAAAACACGTTTTAAGTTCAGAATGAATAAATAAATTAAAGATTTTAAAAATTAAAAAATTATGTTAATTTGACATTACAATCTATTAAGCCATTCATTCAAATGGCAAGGACTACTAGGATTGATAGCCATCAGCTCCAAAGCCACTTTTATTTCCCGAAATTTTAGATCCCGGTATTGGTAAAGGTAAAAAAAGCACAATTCAAAATTGAGAGCAGCCAAAAATGTTAAGACATTATCATACGCTCTTATTATTAACATTTATACGAGTTTCACAAATTTTATGTATAGTATTATATGTGTATGTTATAAAATTAAGGTACCTACATAATTTCAGTAGAGACACCAACTAGAAAGAACCATATTCGATCGTAGAGAGTACTTATATTGTATATGTATAATATGTGCACGGTTTTCATTTTTCACAAAACAAAATAGCACCGTCTGTACCTGAAATGAATTTCAGACGATGTTTGAAGATAAATAAACCATAAACTTAACCCACGCACCAGACATTCACTGTCTGGTGCATTTTTCTTCAGGTGAGTGCAGACTTCAGTCTACACTCACCTGAAGAAGGAAACGGAAGTTTCTGAAACATGCCGTAGTGAGATTCTAAATAAAAAGGAATGAAAAAAAATACTAAATGGTAATTTTATTCATAATTATTAATATGCTCTGTGAATGAGTAAGGAAGGGGTGATCAGAAAAATATACCTACGTAAGGGGGGACCTAGTTTTAAGTATTTTGGGTTTTTGTAGTATCTAAAGTTTAATTTGCTCAAGTTGAAACTAAGATTACTCATGCGTGTTGAAGCATGAGAAATCTTAGTTACTTTGTCCTCTTAGTTTCGACAAGTGGCACTGTCTGAATGGTTTTCCTGCACCTAAACGGTACAAACTTGTGTCATGATTCTGACATGAACTTAGGTTCCGCATGAGGAGACTCTCTTGAAATATTCTGTGCAAGTTTGCCAACTAAACTTTTGTGAAAATAATGTGTAGATGACCTCGTCTAAGGATAAAGTTTGTCCCGAAAGTTACCGCGTTATTCAATTATCTCTGTGCACTGTAAAAGATTTTTAAAAATATTTATATAAAAATCATATATATGAGGGATATAAAAACAAAGGCAGAAACATCACAATGAGATAAATACAAAAAACTTGTCAGTACTCAAGAAAATTTCTCCAGAATCTATGAAACCTACATTTTATTGAAAATAAGTTTTTAATAACAATTACTACCTCACTTTTATTTTTATATATGTGTGTTAATAAATATTTATCTTTTAAATGCGAATATTGCTGTGTTTGCTACCAAATAGTGGACATCACTGTTTTCACTATTTACATAATTGAATATTGCTGTCCTTCCTACGATATTTCAGTCTAAAATCGACATCAACGCCTGGGAGGTCGTTGGAAGTCCTGGAAAAGTCTTCAAAGGATTTATGCGAAATTATACCGAAAAGGGCACCGAAAAGACGCCGAATATCGCATCAACTGCGGAAATAATTGTTATTATTATTGTAATTTAGCTATAGTGATTTATTGGTTCTTTAGGCGCGTTGGGGGTGAAGTTTTAGTAAGCAACGTTATGCGCGTGTGTCGTGCGACGTAAGTTTTCACACCATGAAATTAGCCGTCAAAGAGAGTGAAGTCTATATAATTCATATATTGGCTAAGTTCACTTGTAAGAAACCCAGACTGCGAACGTAGTGGGGGCAACGTGAACTGCGCGTGCGTATTCTATGTGAACCATTTGTTTATGTTCCAATGCAAGGTATGCGACACAATGCATAGTTAATATGTATATTTCTCCAAGAACGTCTTAATGAATGATCCCACTGCTTCAACGACACGACACGGTACTATCATTGATGCGGTGTTTACACGATATCTCGACTTATAATACTTTAGTTACCACAAACCAATAGTGACACACGTATCAATAATTCACGATGAATAATTAATTCTATTTAATTTATTTACACATAAATTCTGCAATATTTCCGATGCTGGATTAAAAAATAAATATTTATTTCATCAATTTTATGAATCGTATTTAATATCTTGCCTTACTCCTTTTATCGCTCAATTTAGATAAACTTTTAGCATTCATCGAAATATTTCTTTTTTTTTTATATTTTGATTATCCATTCTTCGATTTTTGAATTTCATTTTTTAGTATACAATTGTAACCTGACAAAGGGGCCATAGGCTCTGAAACATGTTTATATTTTTCAAAACAAAAGTGGTGAAAAAAAGTTCATTTATATTAATCATATTAATAATGTCCCTACAAAGTTTTTGAAGAAGTAAATACTTATTCTTTAGGAACTGGCATGTAAAAGTACCGTCATTTTTGGCGGGTTACAGCTATTTTGTTTTATGATGAAGAAACTATGCAAGTTCCGAAAAATCGTTATTTCACAGTGAAATGTGATTTCATCATAATTAATAATTAAGTGATGAAAATAACAAAATTCTTAAATTTGTTAAATTCTTGTACACACTGAAACTTGAAGGAAGCAAGTATAACTTTTATTAACATTTTTATAAAGTAATTACATCAACTTTGTACTCTGTGAAGTTATTTGAAAGTTATTCGATTTCATGCGAAATTGCCTTTCCAGAGGGATGTCTGAGAAACTTCTTTAATAATCTTATATAATATTGAAAATCTCACTGTTTTCTAAATTAACTAAAAAGATTTAAAATTTGAAGTAATGCCCCGGACGATAGATTCTTTCAATTTCAATAACGAAATTATTTTTGAATGGAGAAGCATTCATCATTTAAATGTATAAAACTTGACCCAGAGTTGTGATAAAACCATTTATATTTTTAATTAGTTCGCTTGAATTAAAATATTGACATTTAATTAAAAGTTTGTGTTTTGAATTTTGCAAAGAGTTTATTCAGAGGCCAAACGTGAAACAAAAACTGTTTATTTCTCCAAAGTTTGTTCACATAATCATTAGCAAACAAAGAATTAATTTTTGTCTTAATTAATATCGCGGTGTTTTCATCTAATTTTCCTGCCCTCTTCGAAAGATATCATTAAACTAATTTTCTTTCTGAAATACTTTGATAGGTTAGTCTTTATATAAACAGTGTGAAAATCACCAGTTTTAAAAAACTAATCCTATACTCTTACCGTCTATGTAAAAATTATATACATTAACGTTATTTGTTTCAAAATGTTAAGAACTCTTCAGTAAATACGAATGGTCTACCTTTTTCTCAAAGAAAATAAAGGTGAAATGACGTATTTGAACGAATTCCATTGTTGCTAAAGAAACCCATTATTGATATATTTTTGTCAGACCCAAAGATTACTTATTGTGTACAGGATATTCTAAATGAAACGTGCGTATTTGTCGATATATACATTACATAAAATTCTGAATTAAAAAATGTATATTAAAATTTGGTCTTAAGTACACCATTTTCACAATATAAGAAAAAACATTTATGCCTAAACATTCACAATGACATCATATTGCTTTGCCATATTTTTTGCAGCATTTAATAATTGAATTCCGTTTCCTGGAATGCCATTTTTTATAATTAGTTCATCACACAAATCTCAATCCTATTTGTTAACTCTTATTTTGTTGTAGACTTTCCATGTTAGATGTCCCCAAGGGAAAAGGTAAATTGAAGCAATATCAGATGAGCAAGAAGTTGTGGAATTAATACAAGGTACTTGTCCAATCCATCTCCATGCATTCCTTTTTAATGCTTAATGGAAAATTTTAGACCATATTTTGATATATGTGGAGTAAAATGGCAAGGGCAGAAATATCCAAAAAAAATTAAATGCATTAAGCATTACTAATTTGTAATGTACTTAATTCGAGATTTTATAGGAAATATAGCCTGATTAAGTTAGAAAAATGATTTTAGAAGATATAGATACATAAAATGTAGAATTCAGTCCATTTTTAATTAGTAATCCTCGATAACTGCATTCAAAACATTTTAAATTTTTTTTGGATATTGCTGCCTTTGCTTTTATACCCCACATATCATTTTTTGTTCAAATTTTATATGATACTTTCATCTGAAAAATTTTGCACATTTCATTTATAACATCCTATGTAGTGGAAAATACTATAAAGTGTTATGGTTAATTAAATTTACAAAAAACGTAAGGATTATTACAATTTATTGTGATTTATTCAAATAAACGACAGATTTTCAGATTTGGAACATATAGAACTTCCAAAAATTTGATAGTGCGTGGATGTTCTTACGATGGAATTTGTGAACGTTGCATTGTGTCTACCTCCTCGTACAGGTTATAAGCCCTGGACCATCCTACAAAAAGACTTCCATAGATGTTTCTCACATACATGTTTTCGTCTCTGTGAGACTTCTATAATTTAACTTAATTAATTAATCATCCCTTTGGCGACAAAATCCAGTTAGTGTGTTCTCGGAACATACCTTCATATAAAAGTAATGTCGTTTTACATATCTTTCCCCCAGCTTGCATGGGAGGGCTGAGCGTGGGGGTGTCTCTGTCCGTGGCGCCGCTGGTGGTGGCCATCTGCCGCAGGAAGTCCACCCGCCTGACCGCCGTGCTGGGAGGGCTGCTCTTGGCCCTCGCTTGCCTCTTCACGTCGTTTGCGGTGCAGCTTCACCAAGCCGTCATCAGCTATGGTAAGTATTCATTCAGATAAATTATACAAGTCTGAAAGTGTATGAAAGTCTTTTTATAGGATGACCAGGACTTGCGATCTGTATGAGCTGACTCAAATCCAGTCATTGTGTTCTCAGAACATACATACATAAAAATATTGATAGTACTTCCATTAAATTCAAGCAAATTTAATGATAAATGTTCAAGTTTTTTGTTTGTAACCTTGTGGAAATTCATTTTTAATATTTTAAAAAATGAGGGTAAACAACACTGTTTTCGGGATTTCTCCCATTGTCAATAACAACACGTTTACAACTAAACGTGTTGTTATTGACAATGGGAGAAATCCCGAAAACGTTCTAACAATTCAAAATAAATATAGTGGAATAAAACAGTGTTGTTTACCCTCATTTTTTTAAATATCAAATTTAATGCTTATATCAACTCCACAATTAAAGACCTGTTATTTGATCATGAATAAGAGAAATAGTTAAGAAAAAAGCATAGATTTTTGCATTTTGCACCAATCAAAGCACGGATTTTTGCAAAAATCAATGCTTTTCACTTAACTATTACTCTAACTACTGATGAAACAACCGGCCTTAAAAGTATCTGCATTTCAAAATTTCACAGCTAGGAGTATTTTACCTAATATGAATTTCGTTTTTTTAATTCAATTTGATTTTGTTTTATTTAGATTAATACATATTTATATTTTATACCTGCAAACCTATTCATTATCATTTAGATGATTTAGCTAGCTTCTTTGTCATTAATTTATACTTATACTCCCCTATACACGAGTCTTTTTGACTTATATAAGTAAGAACAATAAGAAAGCATATATTAAAAAACTTTTCTTTATTTTGAAATAGTGAATATGTTTCTTATTGTATCATATTGTATCATTATATGTAAAAAAATTAAAATTCACTACGGTACAGCCAAATGCCCTGGTTCCGCTGTATTAAGCAAATCCGCTGTATTAAGCAAAATCAACCAGTTACTTACTGTTACTATAAATACTAATTTGATCCAATGGATTTTTCACATCCACCACGATAATAATTATTCGAGTTGTCGATAACTCATCTAATTAATTTCCTCGCACAGGTATCTTTCTCGGCGTGGGGTGCGGCATGGTCCGGGAGACGTCTTCCCTGATGCTGGGTCACTACTTCCGGAAGAGGAGGGAATTCGTGGAGATGGTAGCCCAAGCGGGGGCGGGGGTCGGGATAGCCCTCTTCAGCGTCTTCTACAAGGAAGCTGTTGGGTAAGTCTTGTGATGGCTCCTCTTCTTCGCCTTTCAGCTCGATCCTACTCCTAACTGAGTTTACGCCTTGTTAGAGGCAAACAAGCTATCTATCTACGTCGGATGAAGGCTCTACGGTTTTTAACGTAGTATTTCCAAACACCCTCGCTTTATTCAAGACCTCCCCAGTTCACGTTGTGTAATTTTTTGTTTCGAACTATAGGGGATGAATTGGTTTAGTGGTAACCCTAACGTAAGCTTTACTTAAATTAAATACTGGGGTATGAAGTTCGTGAATGTTCATGGAAAATGCAACCAAAACTACCTAGCACGTCAATTAAGCCCTACGTTGCAATTGCTAAACATACTATGTTCCGTGGCCCTATATTATTTACCTATCATTCCTACGGACTGAAACCACTGCACCTGGTGTAGCTGCGCTTCCAGAGTGCGCGATCCTCTGCTCCCACGCCCTCTCCGCCCGATCCCCCATTGTCCTACCTGTATGGGATCGACCGCCATCCACTGGAAAGGTTAGCAACGTGCCGTTATCACATGCACATGCACATATAGAGTACATAGATCCCCTGAAAGCCCTCGAGTCCTTCGTAGCCGCTCCTATGGGTGATTCCGTCTTCGACGCCCTCGCTGATTAATAATTTTATCTTCCGCCGTTATCTCGCTGTGCTTATTCCTTACGATCTTTTATATTTACTCTGCATTATCTTTATATCAATTACGTTGTTACGTTTATTTACTAGCCGGCCTAAGTTCCGTCACCTGTATCTGGCCCTATGTCTCATTCTAGTGGTACGTTGGGTTCTAATGGATAAGGGGTTTGTAGAAGGTATGTGTAAATGTATGTGTACGCGGAAAATGTGGTTGCTTTAAATTCGGCCCCTCCGTACCCAAAGGCTCATCGGTGACTGATCCCATCTTCCTTCTCCCGACACGAGTTCCGGATACGTTGACCTGAGCCTGGATGCGCCTTTTCATGTTGGGCCTCTTCTGTGCAAAGTACCGCACCATCCCTCGCGTCAGTGTCTGGCGTCCGGGCTCAGAGCCAGTTTGCCCCCCGAATTCCAACTCCTCCAGGTTAAACTAAGTTAAACTACGGTATATATACTGAAGCTACTGTAAAGATGGTCCCGGGCCACCTGTCAAGTCAAAAATATGCGAGTGGGGAAGGGGAGTTTCCTAGGCTCCCCAACCCTCGCCTGTGAGCAACTGCAGCCCATTGGCCATTCGCGACACTACAGTGACTGCAACCACCCTCCCAGGTAGTACTTATTATAATCTGGTATGCATCAATACGTTCAATCCATTCCAGACGAGGGAAGACATCCGCACGGGTGTTGTGCCACCCGTGAAGAGCCCCCTCATACACTACGTACGAATAGATACATACTAATAAAATATAATATACATACATATACTTACATATACAATACATAAATAAATACTTGTAATGGTTGGTTGCCATGTGGTTTCACGAGGCCATGACCCCTCGTATTAGTAGATGGAAAGGTGGATCTGGACAGTAGGGATATGCCTAGCCCCTGGCCAGGGATGTCGGTGTATTTTCTCCAAATGGTGTACAGCTAGAATCCTGCCATCGATGATGATGGGATCTGCCTAATTTTCTCCGGCTGATGTGTAACTGGAACCCTGCCTTCACTGATGAAGATGATGTTGTCACTATCGAAACGTCACCTGATGATATTTATCTGAACCACCGCTAGTGATGATGATGATGATGATGATACTATCGTAACGTTTCCTGACGATATATATCTGAGACACCGCCAATGATGATGATGATACTATCGGAACGCCTCCTGACTATATATGACTGGGACACCGCTAATGATGATGATGATGATGATACTATTGGAACGTCTCCTGACGATATATAACTGGGACACTGCTAATGATGATGATGTTGATGATACTATCGAAACGCCTCCTGACGATATATAGCTGAACCACCGCTAGTGATGATGATGATGATGATGATACTATCGTAACGTCTCCTGACTATATATAGCCGAAACACCGCTAATGATGATGATGATACTATCATAACGACTCCTGACGATATATAGCTGAAACACCGCTAATGATGATGATGATGATGATGATGATGCTATCGAAACGCCCCTGACTATATATAACTGGGACACTGCTAATGATGATGATGATGATGATGATACTATTGAAACACCTCCTGACGATATATAACTGGGACACTGCTATGATGATGATGTTGATGATACTATCGAAACGTCTCCTGACGATATATAACTGGGACACCGCTAATGATGATGTTGATGATGATACTATCGAAACGCCTCCTGACTATATATAACTGGGACACTGCTAATGGTGATGATGATGATGATACTATCGAAACACCTCCTGACGATATATAACTGGGACACTGCTATGATGATGATGTTGATGATACTATCGAAACGTCTCCTGACGATATATAACTGGGACACCGCTAATGATGATGTTGATGATGATACTATCGAAACGCCTCC